>WMED01025639.1:0-10978 GCA_019650415.1 Pipa parva
CAGGAAGCACAGAAAAGGGCGCCTGTTTAATATGCATATGTCAGACTCATAACGATTATTATTGAGTGATAACGATTATCGTTATGATTTTTTTACAATCATCGGCTCATCGATAACACCCGATAATTGTAATAATCATACTGATTTCAACTTTGCTCGATATCATCGCTCATCATTAGTTATCTGAAGACCTTCTCCTCCTCATAAACCTCATAATGATTTCTGGTTGTACATACACAGTGGCATAGCAGGTAAAACACAAGTCCATTAAGGACAGCCGTGGAAAAACCAAGTCCTAGATAATCCAGAGAAAGGCAATCAAAAACTCCTAGTAGGCAAAATGCAAATTCCACAATCCAGGTGGAAAACCCTAACTAAACTGACAGCTGGGATGCGACTTGAGTCAGTACATGATATAATCCTGATTCTTACAAATGCCTTCATGTCTTCTGTATTGTCCTCATTTTCTTAGTCTTTTGCTGTTTTCTGTTTTTTTGCAGGCAACATAAAATAGCCACTAGCTTACTAATGATAAAAGCAACTGATTGTATGGTACAGGAACCCACTAATATCCTGGAAAGCTTTGGGCATTTGGCAGTTCCATGGTTAAAAAAAGGGATCAAACAATTGGTGTAGCAAGAGCTTTTACAAGCCATATGTGCATAACATGAGAATGTTGTCTATTGGATCCATTGACAAGTTTTCCCAAGTGACTGTTCTAATTGTGTCAGGAAATATATAGTAGCTTCATATAATGTACCTGTCCATTATATTTCTGCCAGAAATCAGCAAATGTGGTGATAATTCATAAATGGTTAAAAGATATGGCTAGTAAGTATGAGAATAAATTTGGGGATTATTTACTAAAGTGCAAACACATGCGTAAATGCCAGTATTCGCATCCTTTCACTACTTCTCCAACTCTACTTATTTAACAGTCACTGCGATGTGACAAATTTGCGACCAGTTCTGACACTTACTCCAGTTGTGGACTTGTGGAGCTCTTCGCATCACTTTGTGCACGCGTGCACAGGTAATTCAGATATTCAGCATGTGACGGAGTCTGTGGAAGGGGTGGATTCTGCAGGGAGTACTGCTGTGAATTCACCTGTTTGCCTTTGCCAGATCAGAGTGGGGAATTGTGGGGTTGATGGCAGGGCTCCAGTGTTGTGTAAGGCGACTATTCGTTCAAAAGTAACAATGGCGACTGCGACTAAATTAGTCTACTACTAAACATGAACTAGGCACAAGGTGACATATAAAAATAAGCATTATTCACTTATATATAGTTAGCGGGATATGATAAGACTGACGTAATTGCACCTCAATGGAGGAGTTCTCCTCACTCCACATGAATTCTCATCCTACTATTGTGTGACTGACAATGCATGCCTCCACGTCTGTCGTCTGCTGATTCATAAATAAGGAGAAGTGATTTTGCGCCTTCCTAATCGTATTGACGCAAACAGACGCGATGTCACTATGCTTGGTGAATTCAGCTTTTAATGAATGACCCCCTTGGCATTGCATCTGATTCTAGGGCTGTTGCTAAAGCAACTCTAAATTATAAATATAGTGTAAATATATGGTGATTGTTTTACAGAGTTTACTCATCTATTTCCAACTGAGTGACTTTTAACATGCAAGTAACTCCAATTTTATTTTTCAACCCAGAGCCTATACATTTATCAAAGCACAAGGCAATCATATGCAATCTAGCGAACAATGAATCAGTGCTATGCAAACTCAGTAAAATGATACCATGTAGAATAGGCAATGCATCAAGCAGCTTAGGGGAATGTCAGATACTTTATCAATGTCTATTTTAATATATAAAAGATCATTTATTAACAGTTGTATATATTTTTTCTTTTATAATATGTCAATGTTGTACAGGTCAAGGAACAGGAGTCCAGAATAAAGACTGTATTATTAAGGCAGCTGGTATATTTTGTACAAGTGTTTTTACTGCAAAAGCAGCTACTAACCCATGCCTACCAATAAATGTGAAAGATGGTCCCCAGACTGCTCCCACTTGAAAACAGTAGGCTTGATAAATATATTCTGAATAAGAATTATTCAGTCAAACCAAAGAATGTAAATGCAATTAAAATACTGCGCCAACTAACTGACCGCAGGTCAGGAGGCAGGCAACTGAACCCATAGGAAATAAGTAAAGGTCGGAGGGTCCAACTCAAGAATTAAATTGATGTTGCCATTAAAATAAAGTGTTTTATTTATGCCTTTTGAAAAAAAAAAACTGATTTGTTTCAAAACATTAAAGGGGAACTAAAAACTCCTATAATTGCGTGCTTATTTGATTGTCAAAGTCTACTATAAAGTTAGTAAATGTTATATTCAAAAATAGATACTATAAGTAGAGAGGCCCCCAAAATGTTATATTAGGCCTCTCATTATATTGAGCCAGTGATGTGTGTGATAAAACTTTGCTGATGATGAATTTCTTTGTCTTAGTTTATACTAGATATAACAGTTGCCAGGCTGTTCCTTATAAGCTAAAGGCAATTTAAAATGCGAACACTATGGGTAACCCAGTGCAGCATACATTTTACTTGCTATATAGTTTATCAGACCTTTATTTTCATTCTAGTCATAAATGTCTTACCTTTAGGGAATAGCAATAGTAGTCAAGAGTTTTACAACTTTTTGAAGGTGGTGAAATATTAGTAATATCAGTAATATCGCTGGTTTGTTGTTGCATTGAAATGAACCTTTTTTTTTTTTTACTGTAAGATAATGGAAAATGAGGGCAAAAATGCAGCAAAACAAATGAAAATCGAATTGAACACGTCGAAATGACCTTTAGAAATGTACCCCTTAGATAAATATCTAGAATACGTATTTCTAGAATTTAATGTTCAATAGCATCACAATAATAAATATAGAAAAACTGTTTATAAAGATCCAAATGAAAGCGTCAAAAACAGTGCGATGTTTTATTGCATTAGAAAATGGAACATTAGTAAAAGAAATGTATCAGCAAAATGGACAATGAGCAGTTCACTTATCTGTAGAGATAACTCACTTCTCTTCTGTACAGAAAATAATATTTGCACTACCGATACTGCCCTGAAATGCAAATCTAGGCATAGTAACATTCATTCTACATACGTTCTGAAATCTGTCCTCGGTTCCAGCCTACAGTGAATGGTTTTTATATTTGTATATCAAGTATGAATCAATGGTGGGTAGTTTCAGTATTTCTCCAATTACAGAGCCGCCGAGTGGATATCTACAAAAAAAGATGTTTGTGGAGCCTAGGGACACTATGAAAACTTTGTGATTTAAAACACTGAAGCAAAGATTACTTTAACAGGCTTTCAAATTGAACAGTCACCCAAAATGTTTTCTCATGAACCTCTGATCTATAGGTGCAGCATGGACTGGGGTAGAAAGTCTTAATTGATCACTAAATCTACTTTTTACAAGGCACGAGAACAGTAGAAACTTGTCATCTTTGAGAAAGTAAGAAGCATTCATGAAATTAGTAACAGAATGGAACCATAAAGTTTACCTTAATGCTCAGGAACCATGCAATCAACCGCTATCTTGTAAAAAAATTCCAGTATTGAACCTTAGTGACACAAACCACACACCTAGAAAAAAATATATAAAAAAAGAGAATTATTCCATTGGTATAAATAAATACATTCATCTTCTGGTTTTTTTTTTTTTCTAATTATAAATCAGAATATATATTATTATACAGAATATATACAGAATCTTCCCTAGAAAAAACTTCCTGCAGATCCATGTTATATAATAGATATTATTATGGGATTGGTCCATATGTTGTAATACAGATTACAGAAAGATGATCCATGTCCAGCAAATAACATGTTGACTGATGTCGCTGTACAGAATGTGCAGTATTGTTTGACTTCAACAAGCACGAGGAGAAAAAGTCCTTGCCAAGATCTACCAATGACAAATATGTGGGGCATATGTAAAAATTTATTTCCAAAAAAAAAAAAGATCTCTTCAAAGGAAAACAAAAAATATTCTATTGTTCTCACAAAAAATTTGACGTTATTTGTCCGCTTTTCTGATAACATAAAAAATTGTGTGTGTGTAAACATTTTTAAAAATTGCCCTTAAACTTTTATTTTGGCATTGGAAGTATGAGAAAATATCAGGCTATAAATGCAGCATATAGTTTTGTTTTACGTAACATTTTACCAGATTAATAACTTGTAACACTGAACCCCCAAACTAAATCCAAACCTTGTCTGGACTCATGACTATGTTAATTTGACAAGAAAAACTGTAAAGTTCTTGTCCACAGCCATTTTAGGGAGGTGCAAATTTGGCAATTTCCCAATACCCTTATTACCTATGAGGTCCCTGCTGCAAACAGACACATGCTGTTCACATTCTCTACCTGGCATCATACCAACATGGGCCCCGCTTTCATTTTTGCTCAAGGCCACACTTTGTTTAAAACCATTCCTGATTAGCAACTGCAGTTACTTTGTTTATTTTTACACAGACATATTAGTGTAGGTATAGATTTCCATAGTTGACTAAAATTAGTTTAAAGGGACACTACATAAGGGTTTTCATTAGATTTCTATCAGTTGGCCATTATATGTAAAGTCTAACCAGCACTTCAAGCCAGTTGTTGAAATTTTGCACTAGCCCGCTTCTGTCCTCCCTCTACATCCAAGGGCAATGCTCCCTTATTGAGAATAAACCACTCACAAAAAGTTAATGAAAATACAGTGCTGACATGGGTAGTGCATGCTCAGTCAGAGAGAACTGATCTTGGTTAAAGAGGGAGGAGCCAGAAGTCACTTAGTGCTGTGTAAGCCAGCGCATTAAGTTCTTTTACATGATTGTCATTCGATAGAGATTTAAAGATAATGATCATTTAGTGTTCCTTTGAAAAAAACAACTGGGAAATATTATATATATAAAGGCAGATAGGACAGACTTTTGAAATTGGGCATAATATAAATTGCAACTTTGAGGACCTTCTTATGGTTTGTTTACATTGGCAGCTTTGTAGCTGATAACTCATAAGCAATATAATCACTGCTACAAACTGTAGTAAAATACTTCTCTATACTTCTTGTGATTTTAATGTGATTTTCATGATTATCAGTAGCTGCAACTATGCAGATGACTTGGAGGCAAAACAATGGGACATAAGCTGGGAAACAAAAAGTATACAAGACTGTACAGCTTCAGTGCAACTCCACTGAGTTCAGTAGTATTTTGATAGATGCAGTGACTAAATACTTTGCATGAAATTGCATTCCACTCTCAGCAACTCCTGTAAGCATTATTGTCAGTGTAAATTATCCAGTAAGTGCAAGGATGTATGCTGTTGTATTGTGGATGGCACCAGTCATACTGCCATCAGAAGACAGGCATTGGGATGCCCCTCCTTACTCCTGAAGAGTTCTTTTATTCTGAAAGTGGTAGTGGCAGCAGGCCGCATTTCCCTATCAGGCCACTACACTGCTAAAAGTTACTCAGATGTCAATACCAGATACAACAGGCTCAAAAATTATTTTGGGGCTACTTTACAATAAAATCAATTACCAGAAGCTCTTATATTGTTCTTGAATTGAAGAATTCTTTAAAAGATAAAATCATTTACAAAGTGTATCCTGTAGGATATACCATGTCTTTGGCTGACACTCTACCCCTACTCAAACTGTCCATCTACAGTCACAGAAAATAGTTCACTACTTTATGAATGTGTCACAGATGAAATATGATCATTTAGAAAAATATTTTGGGACAATGATACTCCTTTAAAGAGGGAAACATGGTGGCCTACATTTCCCATCATCCCTAATGCTAAACCCCAATAACAGCACTTATATTTGCTGAAAAAGGAATAGGTCAGAATCCCTAGAGACTCATACATTTAGGGGTTTATTCTGGAAAGTGCGAATTGCACTGTAGAAGCATATTCACATCACTTCAGGTTGCTATGCTTCAATTGTCACAGATTCGTTAGTTCAACAGAATCTGACGCTTGATAAACAGCCAAGTTAAGTGTGAGCACACATACAAAGTGGTGCGAAGACTGTCATAAGCGCCTAAATTTGATGCAAATTTGCCGCATCACTGAGTTTACTGAATACACAATTCAGACCTTTACATGACTGTACAGAATAACATAAATTAAGCCTTTTAAACTTTGTAATGTGTAGTACTGTAGCTAGGGTGAAATTCAATAAAAATGAAATTATCGATATCGCGATATCAATATTACCAATGTCTCGATATTGATATTGCCGATATCACTATATCAAAATTTTTCCAATATCGGTAAATTTGATATTGCGATATCAGTAATATTAATATCACAATAACGAACTTTCCATCGATACTATGGATTTTCCATAGAAATAAACAGATTAAAAGTTTTGATCAAATTTCAATATCACAATATCAATATTACTGATATTGGCAAAATTTCGATAACGGCAATATCAATATCGGGAAAAATTGCTCAATATTGTGATATCAGTAATATCGATATCGGTAAAACTTATTCGATCTCGATATTTTCAATTTTATTAGATTTCACCTCTAGGTGTTCCAAATGAAGAATGAGTAGCAGGGACTTTTATAAATATACTCCAATGGAACTTTATTTTCAAAATACATACTCATAAGCCAACAGGCTATGTCTACACAAAATTTTTAGACATGTATGCAGCAAATATGATTTTGCATTTTACCAATTCAGGGACAGTAGAGGGCAAACAGAATGAAATCTTAGAGAAGAACACTTCCTCCATGGCAACTCATTGGCATACTATGCAGGATGCCTTACCCAGAGCAATAATTGGGTCCTACTTGACCATCTAGAACCCTAAATTAGGGTGCATTGTTTGTAGGTAAACCTTGACGTCGTGCAAACAAAAAACAATGGTGACAAAAAAACAACAGTACAATTGCTAAAATGTACAGAGCACCACACAAAATATAGATTTTTGCATTATTTAATGATATCTTTAAGGTAAAGTAAATAAAGACCAAAAACAGACAAATTCTCTTCTGCAGCTTTCACTGAGATGAGCAACCTATTACAGTGCCACCATAAATAGAATCATTCAAATCATCAGAGATAAACCTGTAAGGAGTCTATACAAGTACAAAACAGGGTTAATAATCCCCCTAGTGTGATACAGTTTATAAAACAATGACACATGGTATTAGGTAGTAGTGGGTGAATTCCAACGTTTGTAGAAATTCTTCACACCAGGTCAGGTGAGTGAACTTAAGAATAACACAGGTCAGAGATAATAGTGCACCACAAACACGTTTGTGCTTGTACTTACTAAAAATATGGTCAGAAATGGCAAGTCAAAAATATATTCTTTTCTTATCTTTACTGACCTGTGTTATTATTAAGTTCACGCACTTGATCAGGTGTGAGGAATTTCCTATTGTAGGTATTGTAATTCACCTATTACTACTACCTAATACACGTGTGGGGTGTAATACATTAATTGATTTATAAACAGTATCACACTTACGGGGATTATTATCCCTGTTTTGCACTTCTCTAAACTCTTTACAGATTTATCTGTGATGATCTGAATAAACCAAGACCTTATTTAATACCTGGTTGCAGCATGCTACTCATGCTTAATAGGGCCTCTATATATATATATATATATATATATATATATATATATATATAGGCTTTTTCCAACTCCCTGGTAAAGGGCCAAAAGAGAACTTCCCCAAAAATTCCCTTTTTTTTTTTTAAGGGAAATTCTGACATAATCACAGGGCTGAGAGCAGGCATGGACACCCTTTCTACTGTATGACATCCGTTACCACACAAAAATGTACAGGGAAAAGCTTAGTACTGGCACACCAAAGTTTCAGAACAGTAAATACCCTCAAACAATGTGAAAATGTACATGCATATGAAAAGGAGGGCTGCCCCATGATATGCAGTGCAGTGATAGTGGAAATTAAGAAAGACTGACCACAGTTCTTTTACAATTATTGGAGATTGCATGTTTCTGCCTTGGAAACAAGATTATAGCAGCAGCAGCCCCTCCACATTTAATTAAGGAAGTATTTTTTTTAACAAAAAGTATTCTATTCAGAGAATGTAATGATTTCCTTCACAGGTTTATTTATGGGTTGTAATCTGCACCACAGTGAGTGCTTTTATGAAACCCTAAAAACCTCTCCTAGATTGCTATGTTTTACACAGCAAACTTTTCAGATAACCCCTTTGCTTATGGGGAAGTTTGCATAGTTTACTATTGACTTATGGGCCCTACCAACTAACTGTTGCTGTCTTTTCTGAGTATTTTAGCAAAAATCATTTCTTAAGCACAGCACAAAGTGGTTACAACTATCTATTCTCTCCACAGGGTCATGCAAAGCATTTTCCATAGTTCCATATCTCTAATGATTTTATTGTTATGAATGATGTCAGGGTACCACCAGAAACTGGACCCAAGGCACAACTAGCTGTGATGGAAACCCCAACACTCAGGTATTAAAAAAATGCCCCTTTTGGGGCCCCCGACTTTCTGCTGCTTAGATTCCAACAGGAGTGTGTAAGAACTGAACCAATATACCAGACCAATAAAGCAAGGATATAGTTAAAAGAGCCAGAGCAAGAAAACCAGGAGGACAGATAATTGCAGACAGACATAGCCAAAAGTCAAGGATTCCTGAGAAACAAAGTCCAAACAACAAGCCAAAGTCAGTAACAGGAGAAAACACTTCACAAACAGTAAAACCAGCTTGGGAAAAGGCTATAGGAAGTGGCCTCATATTTATAGGCCTAACTAATGAAAAACAGAAATCACCTGTGCAGCCAAGATCAGCACCAAAGTACTGAACAGCTCATCCAGAAAACACAGGTTTACAGAGTGAAAGCTTGGAGTAGTGGTAGAGCTGTTTCCTGGAACACAGCAAGCTGCTGGTTCAACTCTAGCCATGGACACAACCTAACCAACAAGAGGGTTTCCTGACAGATAATCGGTACCACAGTTTAAACTGATCTGCATTCGGGAAGTAATGCATTTATGACATAATTGTTTATGTCAATTTGTTAGCAGTTTTTTTCCACAAGGACTACAAATACAGTTACTGTCTAACAATGAGTTACTGTAATTCAATTGCTGAAACTGAAGGCTTCAGTTGCCATTTGCTCATGTCATTCTAGCTGTAAATGCAAATACATTACAAAGTCTATAACTCTTTAATACAGGGCTGTTAAACTCCGTTCGCTGGCCAACCTTGATATTTATAGAAAAAATGTCTACAATTGAGTGTGTTTTTCCATCTCATCAGATAAAATGATGAACCTTTTTCAAACAAGTCCTTCCTTTACATTTGTGAACAGATTTTCTGCTTCCCACTTTTTTTTTAAAGCTTCTGTATTACACCTTTTGTTTAGCTGTTTTTTTGGGGGGTGGCCTGATGAGACATGAGGTCACTAACTAATGTAAGCAGTGGAGGGGGTGATTGATGTGCCAATGCACCAGTAGGAATTGTAGTATTAGTGATACATGTGCTGTCTAACGGCGAGTCAGCTCTAGTAGACATTTGGTATTTACTTGCGGGACAAATATAATTACACTGTGGGGGCCAGAGTTTGACAACCCTGCTCTAATATATGTTGCATACTTATTTTCTTTCATTTCTAATTTATATATATATATATATATATATATATATACTGTATATATATAATAGTTTAATACTAGGTAAGAAAGTCTCCAGGTCCTTCCATTAAATTTGAATATATTTAAAATGTGCAAAGTACATTAACGCTGGTGCAGCATGCCACATGTATTTCAATTGAAATAAAATTGTTTAGCATGTGGGTTTTATCTGACTGCATTTGGTTACAAAATAGATATGGAGGCTATTCCTCAAAAGCAAGGTAAACTTTACCAACTACAGTGCATGACCAACAGCTATCTTTGAGTGTACCTTCTACAAAGCTTAGAAATAAAACACAACAGAGGTCCAGCAGGAGAGGTGGAAAGGGAGTGGTTTATGTAAATAACATGCAACTGAAATACACCTGTATGTTTTAAACATAGCTGAAAGGGTGTAATCAAGTATTACTCAGTTTAAACTGATTTTGGGATAATATTACTAGTCAGATTTGGACACCATTGGTTTCAGCTTATAGAAAATATTAGTATTCTACAAACAGTGCCAATGCAGCAAACAAGAGTATTTAGTACAACATTCTGTGACTAGATAGATAAAAAAAAGTATTATTAATTAATCTATTTACTTAGGAATAGATGATTATAAACTGCCCCAAAAATATTTGATTTCAATTGACTTTTTTCCTTATGCTCAAATTATAAAGGAAGGAATCTGTGACTTAAAGAACAAGGTTTGTAATTATAAAATTCTACTGCATGAGTAGATCTGCTTTAGGCAACAGCAGCTATTGAGAATTGTTATTCCCAAAGTTTTAGCAAAATAAAGAAAAGTTTTCTTCCAAAAACTGTTAACTTGTATTGATGCATGTGTTGTCGTGCCCTTCAAAGAGCATCTGTTAACTTTTTTTGTCTTAGATAGGAAGAGTTCATCTATTATACATTGACTGTTTACCTGTATTTATCCATTGATACAGTATGCGCAAAATGGAAAAATAATCTGTATTCCAAATGATAGAGAACATTGTATATATATATACACTCACCGGCCACTTTATTAGGTACAGAATCAGAGAGGGTTTACCTTCTCAGTTGCTGCCGCTACAATCCCCTTGACAGAGTAGTTTATCCGGGTGCTCAGGAAGGGTCAGACAAGGTACAATCAGGAGAAAATTATGTTTCCGGCACTCCGTATGTAAAGTAAAAACTTATCTTTATTTCACCACATGGGTAGGTTAAAAATGCTTAAAAACAGACAGCATAACAGTGCCTAAGCGTTTTGCGCTCGGCGCTTATTCATGGCTATGAATAAGCCATTCATAGCCATGAATAAGCGC
>WMED01025641.1:0-10977 GCA_019650415.1 Pipa parva
TTAGATTATTTATTTTGTCACTGGATAGTACAGACATACATATCAGTGAAATTACATATGTGTCAGAAATTAAAAGAGAAATAACTATACACCAATATCTGTATGTAGAGTGGCAGTAGCAGTGATTCAATTAATATAATAGTATTATAGTATTATGGTATACTGTATATTAATTTAAATACATAAATAGTAGTAATAAAATAATAATAGCAATATACAGTGTTGAGATATATATTGTGCACTAGTTATAGTTACGATAGATAGGTGCACGGAATAGGTACCAGGGGTGGGTGGGAGTAGATATAGTCCAAGGAGTGAGAGAGTAAAAGTTGAGGGAGGAGAAGGAGAGGGGGAGAGGGGAATGAAGACTATTGTGTTGTAAGGGAGAGGTTTAGCCTGATGATGAGGGAGTAGAGTCCATGGTTTGGGTGATGCACATCAGCAATGATGTTATGTGCTCTGGACAAGTAGCAGGTCCTGTAGATATCCTCAATAGGTGTCAGTTGGATACCAATGGTTCTTTGAGATAGTTAATGAAAAGTAAAAGGACTTTAAAGAGGCAATAATTTGTTGCTGGATTTTGTCAGAATAAACTTGAGTCCTGTTAAGCTTTCCAGCTCTGCGTACAGTTAATCTTGCATCTATTTGAGATAAAATTCCTCCTTAGGAGGGGGTCTCATCTATAAACAAAGCATTGGAAACACTCACAGCAGACATCATAATAAAATAGTTACATTTAAAAACACACCAAATCCTCCATGATTGCACCTTTAAGGAAAAAGATTACTGATATGAGTAACAACAACTCTAAGTTGTTAAAATATGCCTACAACTCTAAGTGATAAACCCTAATCATTTATTGGAAGAATTCTGTGCCTTTACTAATATTAAAGCAGATTAGATAAGCTGTAAGTACTGTAATACTGTGATAGTAGCATAACAATATAGTAAGTAGTCAGTTTCCTTTTAAATAAAATATCACCTCAAAACATGCAACGGAATTTCAAATACTTGCATTATAGTAAAACTGTTTACAGTGGAACTACTTTAACTAGTTCCTTTTGAATACCAGGATATGAAATAATCATTGCTGTAGCTATGGACAATCGTTGTAGTCATGATTCTGAACAATCAAGATAAACTCACAGACCACTAGCCTTAAGCTTTGTCTATCAGTATTCACAGAAAAACCATAAGGACTTGTAGTTAAAGGCAATTATTTTGACTAGCTGCTGAGTCTGAAAATGTCAAATGTTAGATAACTTTCAAACTAGCTAAAACATTCCAGGAACAGTATGGACAAAATTTAAAAAAAAAAAATCACATTTAAATATTTATTTTAATTACTAACTTTTATTAAATGCATTTTATCATTAAAAAAAAATTCTTACCTGTAAAGAAGCGCTGTACAGCACTTCCATGTTGTAGACTCCATCTTCATTCTCTGCCGGCAACTCTACGGCGTCCCGAGTCTCCAGTTCCCCTCTAAGATGCGCAGTCCTCTCCAGCCGCGCTGATTGTGAACACCTACACTGGCATTTCCTATGTCACATGGGAGAGCGTGCACGTCATCAAGGGAGGACAGGTTTGCTCACCCATGCAACATAGGAAAAAAATATTGATAATAAAATGCATTTAATAAAAGTTAGTAATTAACATAAATAATGTGTTTTTTTTTATTTTTGGCCATACTGTTCCTTTAAAGTGCACCTCTCACCTCAAAACTAGTAATAATTTAGGTTCTACTAATGAATTAAACATTTTTGCAAATATATATGTATTTTAAAAAGTACCTTTATACAGTGTTTCTCTCTGTCATTTTCCCTGTCAGCCTGCCTTTTCTTTCCTGAGTTGGGTGGGTGGGGCTAAATGTGATTGATATTATAGCTCCTCCAATCAGATCACTTAAATCATGATCTAGCAGAGATCTGATTGGAAATAAAAGGCAGGCTGACAGGAAAGTTGACAGAGAGAAATGCTGTATAAAGGTACATTTTTTGTAATACATATATATTAACAAAAAAGTTTATTTCATTAGTAGAACCTAAATTAGTATTAGAGTTTTGATGTTACAGGTGTAGTTATCCATAGATAGTATAGTCTTTTTGTTGTATCAAGGCACTGTTAGTTACATCTGGGAAGAGGGACATAGTTAAACCATCCCCTTTAGGTAGTGTAACCTCTGCTTAGTAACTAAGTAACTGAAGTAGGTACTCTTTGCTTCCATGGTCCTTGAGGTGGAAGCACTGAACCTTCACTATAGGGGTGCAACCAATATCTCTAATGTCAGAAATAAACAGTATAGGTAGTACCCCTCTGCCATATTGAGACTGTGTATGACCTCTAATGTAGGAATTATAATTAATAATTAAGAAGTCCTATGAAGGTTTACATGATGGTATTCTGGCATCTGCATAATGAAAGAAAATGTTTGCCCGTGATATGCAAGAGATATATAATATATGTTGTGCTCTTTCTAAAAAAGTGCAACCACAATACTGTTTTTATCACACAAGCAAAAATGTGCTTCCAGTTGGTTCCTCCAAGTGCAAGTGAAGTTCCATAATGGTGTTGAGCTAAGGTAGTATAACCTGTGCTCATTTAACATTGGCCTTCTCCTACTAAGGATTGTGGGAGAGAAAGGCAGCCAGGCTTCTCCTTATTCTTACAAAAGTTTACAGTGCAATGGTGTGTACTCTATGTGAGATTAAATCACTTTTTAATACTGGGGGGGACTTATCAACACAACAATTGTTAATCTATGTGTGATAGTAGGTGGAAATATCACAACACCCTAGTTTATGTCTGCACATAACTAGAAGAACAGTGTCCTTCATTTTCCTGTTCTGAAAACCATCTTTAAAGCACATGTAAAATAAAGGTGAGCCACACGTGTTGACATAATAGCACACATATTTCTCTTTCTTAGACTTTCATTAGATATAGATGACACCTAAATCGAGAGCTTTTGGAGAGACGGATGCAACTGATTTAGATTTTCCACAATCTATATGTCATATTTTATTTAAATGAATATTAATAAAGTTTATACATTTTAACCTAACAGTTCCAGTTATGGTTGTGCGGGCCTAGAGCTTTCTTTTCATTTCTTCTTTGATATCTCTCAATCCAATCTCAATTTGCTCTGCACCCATAAATCACGCACATTAATACCATTTGCAGTTGATGTGGGGTGTTTTTCATTTTCTCTCCTCTCTTCAGGTCTGGAAGAGAGTTGTGAGAACTCTTACGGGAGTTTAGCACATTTGGTCTTTTGCAGAACTGTTTTCAATTTTAAAAAGGCTTTTGTAATCAGAATGAAGATCTGTTAATTGAATTGCTTATGGCAGTTGGTGTTTCTAACATTTTAAAAGCATTATACGAACAAGGTGCCTGAAAAATAAAAGGTATTCAGAATAGTAAGACTATATTTAAATAACCAAACAAGATGTGTTATGTCCTTCTAAATTGGTAAAGGAGAAGTTTGAGTTTTGTTGAGTTAAGCAGAATGGACAACTTTAACTCTCACTGACAGCTTTAGGCTGGGGCAGCACTAATGTTGTGTAACACTGTGCTTCAGCCCTGGTAAAGTAAAAGCAATGCAGCATGGAAATTCACTGTTATTACCATGATGCTGCAAAGACAAGAGAGTATAGGTGATACCTTTTATTGGCTAACGAAATAGATGGTAAATGCAAGCTTTCCAGGCTCCTAAGGCCTCTTCATCAGGCAATAATATGGAACTGAGAATGAAAATTTTATACAGAAACTGGTATAAATATATAAAATTGTCATTCTCAGCTCCATATTATTGCCTGATGAAGAGGCCTTAGGAGCCTCGAAAGCTTGCATTTACCATCTATTTTGTTAGCCAATAAAAGGTATCACCTATACTCTCTTGTCTTTGCATAAATCTATGGCTAACACGGTGCACAACTCTACTACCATGATGCTGCTTACCCATCTAACCTGTTCTGGTCAAATTCTGTTTTTGACTCTGGTCACTTTAATTAAAGCAGATATGAGGAAAATGCTCATTAAAATGGATCGGGATGGGAACGAAGAAAATATAACATTTCACTCCAATAACAGTATTATAACACTCAAGAACAGTGATATGCCCCTTAATTCATTTATACACAAAGACTACAACAGGATAAAACAAAAGACTATACTAATAGGTACAAAACTTACATTAAAATGACTATTGTGCATGTTTTCTGTGCATACAGCCATGTGTGAATGTGTGTATAAGCACAGTTGAAAACAATAGCACAAAAATAATATTTTGCAACAATTGGCAATTATCCTATATGAACAAACATCAATATAAAGACAAATATCCATAGGAAATAACACGATTTTTGGAAAGCCCAAAGTAGCAAAGTAGATTTTGAGGTGTTTTTGATTCTTGGGTGAAATTTATTAAAATCATAAATATTACCGAAATCACGATATCAAATTATTTTTACCGATATCATGATATCGATATTAGCAATATTGCAATTTTGATGATATTGATATCATGATATCGAACTTTCCAGCGATTTTGCCATTGAAATCAATGGTTTAAACATTTCGTTCGAATTTCGATATTGCCATATCGATATTACCAATATCGCTAAACTTGTGATATTGTGATATCGGCAATATCGATATTGCGATATCGGTAAAAATCGTTTGATATCGCGGTATCGCGGTTTACAATTTTAATAAATTTCGCCCTTAGAAGAGTAACAGCTACAGTATGTAATGTATATAACTCTAGTTTTGATCTTTTTTTTATGCTCTGTCCCATTTTAGGTTGTGATGCAGCAATATTATTCCCAATGAGATCACCGAAAATATACGCAAGTGTCCACCCAGCAGACATGAATCTCCTGGCCTTCTCTTTTTGCGTGTGGGTTAAAGTAACAGAAGCTTTGGAAAAAACTGTAGTCTTCTCATACGGCACCAAATACAACCCTTATGAAATCCAGCTGTACCTGAAAGAACAGTCAGCCGTGCTAGTGATAGGTGGCAAGCAGAACAAGATCACAGAAGAAAATGTAGTTAAACCTGGCAGGTGGACACACATATGTGGCACATGGAATTCTGAAGATGGCAACACAACATTATGGGTAACTGGGGAGAGGAAAGCTACATCTGATCAAGTCGCAGTGGGTCATGTAATCCCTGACAGAGGGATTTTGCAGCTTGGCCAAGAGAAAAATGGTTGTTGTGTAGGAGGAGGATTTGATGAATCATTAGCATTCTCTGGAAAGATAACAGGTTTCAATTTGTGGGACAAGGTGCTGAGTGATGAGGAGATTACTTCCATTGGATCTGAGAATGGTTGCATTATTCGAGGAAATATTGTTGGGTGGGGAACAACAGAAATTCTGCCCCATGGTGGTGCTCAGTACATTCATTAATATTAATGTCTTTAAATAAATACATATCCTACATGTAATGCATTAAGCTATGGATGTTCTCTAGAGCTTTGAAAACATAAAATGTCACTAAAAGATCTGAATCAAATGTCTTATTTAAGCTAAATTAACTATGGGAAAATGATTTTTTGATTAATGTCTACAACACACAATCCCTTTCCTCTGTTGTATACGTAATACATTCCTGATTTATGATCAGTGTAAAGGTACTAACTTTTTAGTAATGATAACCTAGACATTCAGATTTATTGTACTGTAACTGGCTTTGGTATTTTTGTTTAATGTGAATGAAAGTATGCAGCTAAAAAAAAACAATACATTTTATAAACCTAATTATAACCACTTGTTTTTAATCCACCTTTATACGTGTAAGTAAATACTACTGTATTATAATGTAAATTGAATGTGTAAGAATTATAATAAAACTACTATTTTTGTAAAATTGTACTATAGAAGTATAGCAGCTTTTGTCATAGTTTTAAAATAACCTGCATCTTCTTTCAAGGAAGATACGGACATGCAAATATAATTGAAGTTCAGTTGATACAAATTGTTACGTGTTTTAGTAACAGGGGTGCAACAATCTTAGTTGTGTTTGGGCCCAAGCCCCCAGAAGACCTGGCTGCTCTTCCCCCTCCTTCAGCCCCACAATGTCTGAGCTCTGCATAGCCTCACTTCCCAGTACATTTACTTTCTTTACTCTAGGAGGAGGATGTGCCATTCCTGCACCTGGATTTGTGGCCTGTAAAGTACGTTACTGCTAGTATAGACTAGTTAACTAAAACAGAGATGTGCAGGATGCAGTGCACCGATGATGGGTGAACTATATATTTCAGTTAGGAGTAATTTTTAGATTTGCAAATTTTTCCAGATTGGAGAGAGCAGTGTTATAATTTCTAAGCTTTAAATTCCAGTATCTTATCTGCTGGTGGGATTGCTGAGTGCTAAAAACATATGGTTAACATCTATGATATAGAAATGTCAGTGTTAGCAATTAAGACAACCAACTAGACATTTACCGTAATACCAAACACTGGTATTCACTTTTATATAGTATATTAATAAACAGATTGTAATACTGCACAAATATTATACTAATTTAAATGTCATTTTATAAAACAATATCTGATGGCAATTTTATTTATTTTTTTAACTTACAGTTTTAAATGTACTTTTTGTATTTAAATACTGAATTTTGTTGAATTTATTGGGCATCTTAAAAACTAAAATGTAGAAGGTCAAAGCAAATTTCATTTAGAAACTAAATACAAAAAAATAATGCTACAATATAAAAACACAAATTGACTGCAAATTTGACCCAACTTGATGCAGAATGTCAAATAAAATGGCTTCTCCTCAGAAAATGGACAACTACATAGTCTTACTATGCTAAAGGAATTTATCACTAACTGTCTGACAACAGTAGAATAAATATATGTTTTTCATAGAATATCACTGCTCTCTAACCAAAATACTCATTCAAACCCTTACAATAATGTTAATGTAGTGAGAGAGGGTAGAATTCATTATCCATGGAATAATATCCATGACAATCTAAATAGGATTTTTTAATTTTCTCTGGCATTACTGGTACTTTAACTAAACTGACCAAAGCAATCTTGGCTGAGTACACTTACAAAAAAAACATCCTGCAGGGTAGCAACATGTGTTGCTTATCTTTTAAGAAATGTCGCATGTTAGAGCAGTTAAAAGGTTGTTCTAGTTAGCAGTTACTGTTTTGATTATGTTGGTGACCCTAGCCTCAAGGAAAGTGAATTTTACATGTGGTTTTGATGGTTTTAAAGGTACGATGACACCAGTAGTTTAATCTTACATATGATTTAGATAAGCAAAAAAATTCACACTCCGAAACCTTGCTTGATCCTTTACATGCCTCTAATCAAACACATATGATCTATTCTGAAAGGAGGAATCTGGGATTTTACAGTATCATAAGCTTAAATGTATCATGGGAAGGTTTGGTGATCATGTTTTCAATCCTGTTAAAATACTCTAAAATGCTTCTAGCTGATAAAAAAAGAAATTGTTTAGTTACATACCCCTATTGCATGTATGTATACAATTATATATAATTTTATTTATGAAATGCCACAAATTTATGCAGGGCTGTAAAATTCAGCAATACAAATATAATACAGGCATGGGAAAAGTGCCTTACACAATACAAATGAGTAAATTACAAGCATACATCACTTTAAGTGCCAGGTCATAATTGACTCAAGAGAATGGAGGCCCCTGCCCCATAGAGCTTACAATCTAAGTTAAATAAAGGATAATAAATTGTACAACACATTTTAAATTCATTAATACTAAGCTGTGCAGCATGTATATTTATGGTACTCTTTAAGGTATTTGGTTGGAGTTGTTATAGTTCTAAACCAGGTTAATAATCAAACATTTATCTTACTTTTAGAACACAACCCAGTGAATCCCCTTACCATATTAAAACACAGTAGCATAGCATGATCCCCAAATTCTATCTCTAAAGCCCCATCCCACCTTGGCACCCAGGCATCAAAAATAGTATACTGGATAAATTTATCCATACTTTAAAAAAAAAAACCTTAGAGCTAACAATTCATAGAAAATAGCTGAAAGCAAGGCAAGGCAGCATCATAGAGCAGTGATGATCTGTGGGTACATGTACCATCCGCCCCATAAATGGATTTTGAGACCATTATAATAAGCATAATGGCTATAAATGTTAAACAAGAAATGTATTCTGGTTCAGAGAACAAAACAGCTTTAAGAAAAATACATTTTTTCAATTAAAGTAATTCATGAAATTGGTACCTTGAAGAACACTGCTTACAATCACTTCTGTGTGATCTGCCAAGAGGTCAGCATTAGCAATGGCAGCCAGTGATATGTAACTCGACATATTTCTACACAGTTCCTTGTTGCCCCTCTGGAGGAATTTCACAGCAACAGGGATTGCAAGCGACATAACTGTGGGTCTGTTATAATTCTGTAGAAAAAAGATTATATAATAACAAATATGTGACAAATTTAGAACACTAAGAGAAAATGAATCTAAGCATGTTAAAAACATCACAATCTTCCTGGACCGACTTTCAGGCATCTCCATTACTGACTTTATTTTTTCCTTCCATCTTCCTGGTTGCAGACTCATCTAGCTAAGATAGTTTGTCTACTCACATTTTATTTTAGGAATTGAGTGTATGGTTGAATGCAGTAGAGACTGTTTCAAACTTAACTGTAATAATAGAGAATATAGTGAAAGCTCTAAAAAGGCAACTAAAAAAGTAAAGCCTCGCAAAGATTTAGAGGGGAATTCACCATTCAGCGAAGTGAACTCCGAATCCTTCGGCTCACTTCGCAAATGGTGTTATGCGAAGTGCATGCAGACATCAGCGAGCGCTTTAAAGGGATTCCCGTCTCGGCAAGGCAACTCTTTTGGTCTCTTCGAGACTGGAATCCCTTTAAAGTGTTTGCTGATGTCCGCGTGCAGGACATCAGCGAGCGCATAACAGTCTATGCGAAGTGAGGCGAAGGATCTGGACCTCACTTCTCCCTATGTTGAATTCCCCCCTCAGTGGTGACTAAGCAGCCAATACACTTGTCAAACAAGTGGACAGTGGTGAATGCTGTCGCATGCGTAGTGTTGTGTAGTCAGGTGGATAGAAGTAGGATGAGAAGTCATGCAGAGTGAGGTGAATTCAATAAGTGAAGGGCAGTGAGGTCAGTCTCATCATATCCCATTAACTGTATTCTGTGATATTCTATCTGTTTCTAAGTCACCTTATCCCTAGGTCATGTTGTCACTTTATCACAGTTGCCATTGTCATTTTTGGAATAATAGTCACCTTGCGCAATACTGAAGCCCTGCCATGAACCCCCCAATTCACCGGTCTGAAGTGGTGAAGTCAAACAGGTGAATTTGGAGTAGTTCCCTGATCGCATTCGCACCTTTAAGACACTCCTCCGCTTAGTCAATAGCAGAAGTACTTGTGCATGCACACAAATGTCAGTGAAGTGAACAACTCTGTTAGTTTGTAACTATGTAGACGCCTGAATAGGTTGCATATTCGCTACTTTGCAGAGTTTGCTCAATAAGGGAACATAGAGGATTGTAAGAATATACTGGAACATAGAAAATTGTAAAATAAACACAAAATTAGAGCTCTACATGACTATTCAGGCTTCTCAGAATGTGGCCCTTAATAACATACAGTTCAAACCATGTAATGGATTTACTTTTGACATTAGGTTTATTGTATATCTCCTTACAAAAATTTGTTGGTAATGTGATGCATTGTGTAGATCTGTCGATAGCCATCTTCCCATTGCCAATCTCCAATAATTGTTTTGTGAAACGTTCGGCAGATGCATCATTTTGTAGTTGAAAACACATATTGGTTTTCAAAGTCAATTTCTTTACATGTCGCCATAGAACTGATGATTTGAGACTTGCATTAAGTTTATCAGCAGGTGTTGAACGTGGTATAATTGGCAGAGTTTGTCGAGAATCACCAGACAATAAAATGAGTGCTCCACCGAAGCACTGTCCATTTCACTGCAAATCTTTCAGTGTATGATCAAGCGCTTCCAATGCTTTTTTGTGAGCCATTGTGCATTCGTCCCATATGATAAGTTCAGATATTTGTAGAATTTTGCCCATTCCGGAATTTTAACTGACAGACATACTTCCCAAAGTTTCATGGTGATCGGATGAATAGTGCATTTTTTGCTAGTTATGTCCTTACATGAAATAGGGGACGAAATGTACTATGCCAGAAACCTTCCCGGGAGTGTACAACTTCCCAAAGTTTCATGGTGATCGGATGAATGGTGTAGTAATGCATAAAGGACACACGCACAAACACACACACACACACACACACACACATACATTTATTTTTATATATATATAGATGGGATTGGACCATCCAAAAAAAGGAACATATGAAATATTCAGCGTGAATGTTTGCTCTAAATCCTACTCGGACCACCACTAGTCTACCTCTCTGAAAGGAAATGTTGGCGTATAATGCTTTTTGAACTGAATATATCTACTGTATATTTAAATATATATAAATTATATTGCTTGAGACTTGAGAAAGGGAGGACAGACCTCTTGAAAACTCATCTATCTAAACTGACTGGTAATCCAATAAAATGGTATCACTAAGTATTGCAATATTCAATTTTTTGCATCTGTGGACTATCCTGCTAAATATGTAATTATCTAAAAGGCTCAATTGAGCATTGTGCTATAAGGATGCACCAAAATATTTGTTTGACTGCGGGATATAAAGTGCAACAAATTTACATGATCAGCTGAATAACTGGGAACAACAGTTATAAAAATGTTTAGTAAGGCTCAGCTGATGACATTAAATCTAAATGCAATCATGGTGCAGTGACTTGAACCCTGTTAGCAATTTAACAAACATGTCTCTGCATTTTCATCTAATCTGTATAGACTTAGGGGGGAATTCACCAAAGCCCGAAGTAGTGCAAATAATTCGGGCGACTACGCCAGTCGCGAACACAAGAGAAC
>WMED01025642.1:0-10977 GCA_019650415.1 Pipa parva
TTCAAGTATATATGTATAATTTTATTTATAAAGTGCCACAAATTTAGGCAGCACTGTACAATTCAACGATACAAGTACAATAGAAACAAGGGAAAGTGCATAAAACAATACAAGTAAAATATTACAAGGATACATCAAATTAAGTGCTAGTTTGTGATTGGCACAAGAGGTTGGAGGTCCCTGCCCCAAGGAGCTTACAATCCAAGTGTTTGAAATCCCTCTCTCAAAAAAGCTCGCACACAATGCACAGGTCTTCATAGAGCTCAGTGTGTGTGTGTGTGTGTGTGTGTGTGTGTCTGAGAGAGGGGCGTGTCTAAAAGAGCAAAATGGATGCCTTGTACTGTTAGGGAAACTAAGCTTCCATCTTTCCTTACAGGAAAGGCTTGTAGAGCATCTTAAATTTATAGACATTGGATTGTTTTATTGCAATAGTTTCATGGATCTTTTAAGCCTGCAATGTATTCATAGCCATGGCAGTAACTACATCCTTTAAAAACTGGGGTATTTTCTATTATTAGACACATGCACCCTAAAGGGTCTGGATTTACTAGTCATCACAATATGGCTCTTTTGTTATCAAATGCTGTATCTAAGGGTAAGTTCATAAGTTCTTTAGGTAAAGACTCCTTGGATAAGCTCCAGTCTCTTGCTGGCCAGACCCACCTCTACGTTTACCGTATCATTCCCCTTGATGCCCTGCACCGACCTGCAGGTCCTATGGTTGGAGGGACTATCCTCAAGGTCTCAGAATCCCTGCTATTCCCAGGTATGGCATTTATTAGTGAAGGTAAGTACTTAATCATTTATAATAGTGGGATTTGGCTATTAAAAGGCCTATTGATGAAGACATTTCTCATTGTTTAGGGTTCATTTTTTAACTTGTTTGAGAAGCATATCCCCAGGCGCTCATGAAAATTATTTTCAAAAAAAGAGAAAAGTAAAGAAAAGTGGTCCCATTTCAGTTAAAGGGAGTTAGATGCAAAATATAATTTATAATAATAATAATAAAGCTACTTCATTAATCAACATTACTTCCCCTTTACCATCGGACTTGGTCAATAATTTATAATGTACCAACCTGTTTCTCATACCAAAATGGGGAATAAAACAAACCACTGGCAAATTTTACTAAAGCAATGACTAGCAATTCTGGGGTCAGACGTAGGATAACACACTCATTCATAAAAGTCCAAATAGTCCAGTGACGGTCAGATTTCGATCCCATTTGCCACAGGCTATTCATCAAGGGTTGGAGTCTGGTGAAGTAGCAAATTCAGCAAGGTGCACTGTGTTTAATTCGCCATTTTAACATTGCCAGATGAAAGTGGCGATTGCTGGCAGGGCTCCGACTGCCTGACTGTGCCACACTACACAATACCCGCTGTTTGCTTCTTTGCTGTGGTAATGCACTGCTTTAGTGAATAAGGAGTAGAGACTTTGTGGCTATCGGAGTGTATTGACCTGAAGTGATGAGAATTCACATTCTCACTTTGATGAATCGGGCCTGCAGTTTTCTCTGAGACGTACCAATTACAAGGACCGTAAAAACAAAAATACTTTAAATAATCATTGGTAGTGTCAGAAACAAATACAGTAAACTTAAAATAAATGTGTTATTCAGAAAGTAATGCTATGGTTATTTGTTTTGTTTTTTTTTGTTTTTTTTTAGCTTCAATGAATGAGGTATGCATCCAGTTATGTCCATAAATACTTTCCATCTATGATCTATGAAGAAAGAAAATAGTAGTGGTGCAATACTCAAATATATCCAAGAGGTGTCACTAGCGAGTAAAGTACAGTCAGTCACACAGGAGAGTATTTTTTTTTACTATAATATATATAGTATATGTAAAATAACAATTCGGCCCATTTAATTCAACGTGACCATAAGGAAACAAAAGTGAGTCGCACGGAAAGTTTTTAAGTTCGACATTGGACTGGGTTGACAGTTATTACTATGCACTACATCTAAAAACACCATCTTTGAAGTTGAATTCTTGATTTGCATAATTTTTTTATTTTGTTTCTCTTCATTGTGGATGCAGTCATGTAACATCTATTAATGAAACAAACCCTCAGCTAGTTTCTTTAGGCAATATGTATCACCATTGACTGGGACACTGTTCTCAAATGGAGAATTTGATTGTCGAAGTGAATTCTCATCACATCGGGTGGCTACTTCCCGATTCTCTACTCCTTATTGACTAAACAGCGGATTCCCATAGCAAATCCATGACCGTGACAGTATTCCCGTAGTGAAGTTGGGACAGTTGCAGTCTATTGTGTAGCTTACGACCGTCGTTTGCTGACGAATTCGCCACATCCCAGAGTTTGCTGAATACCCGAATATGGGGAAGTGGATAATTCAAACTTAAGCGACAATTTGGACTTTAGTCAATAATCCCCATTGTGAGAGGTACATATCATAAGGGAATAAAAGAGTTAAAAATAAAAGAAAGCCTATGTGGGTAGATAAAAATGTAATGGGGGCTATAAATGCCAAAAAGAAAGCATTTACAGTGCTAAAACAGGAAGGCAGTATAGAATCACTACAAAAGGTATAGAACTCAAAATAAATTATTTAAAAAACAAATTAAAGCAGCTAAGTTGGACACAAAAAGACTCATTGCCCAGATGAGTAAAACAAACCCAAAAATGTTCGTTAACTACATAAAGAATACCAAGATTAAAAAAAAATGCGCTGGCCCGTTAAAAAATAACGAGGGGGTTATTATAGAGGGAAATGAGGAGAAAGCAAATTTATTTAACAAGTGTTTCTCCACTGTGTTCACAGAGGAAAATGGAATGTCAGATGAAATGAAAAGAGATAAAGTAAATGTTCCCTGTATAACCCAGAAGGAAGTACTACACAGTCTTAACATGATTAAAATAGATGAATCACCAGGTCCAGACGATATAAGACGATATACATCCTATGGTCTTAAGGGAATTAAGTACAGTCATAGATAGAGCATTATTTTTAATATTTAGGGACTCTACAATGTCAGGGACTGTTCCACAGAACTGGTTTGTTGCAAATGTAGTCCCTATTATTTTGTGGTTCAACCCAGTCTTACAGACTGCACTGACTTTGTTAAGAATGCTTTCACATCGCTTTCTATGTAAGAAAAATTTACCATTGAAATTCTTTGATATCCAGTGGCTTACCCTACATGGGAAACTTAAAGTGCAACAAATTTTAGGACTGCTCAATCCCCACAATCTGCAGCAAACAGTCAAAAGCCTGTGAAATCCAATGGGGTGCCAAGGAGGATGGACCCAGTCCTGGAAGTGTGCACAACAAAATCTCCAGCACTCCCAAAATTAAAAACAGCGTTGTTTATTTTGACATAGTAAAACAGGATTCAAGTCATCCAAAATCGTTTAAAAGCATAAATAGGGCCTCCTAACGCATTTTGTGCCGGTAGCACTTAATCATAGAATGAGGCACACAAGAAAACACAATATAAATACTTAGTACTTACCAGGGTATTGGGAACACATGTTAGCACTCTCAGAGCTGTGTAAAGTATAAGCAGAGCTGGAACGCAGAGATGTGTAAGCATAGTCCAAAGTTTATTCACGGCAGCCGTAGTTAATGTATGCAGTACAGGGCAGGGCTGAAATTAAAGTGCGATCAATTTATAAAACGGGGAACATTCCGGATTACAATTGCCCCTGGGGTTGTCTGACCCCTGAAACGCAAGAACATTTGTTGGTACATTGTCCGATCGGCAAAGAGGTGCATTCTCACCTGGCACATGATCTTAAATTGCCACAACTGACTCAGTTAAATTATGCCAAAATTACCTATGGTGTTCTTAGGCCTGTATACAATTACAGCGCTAATGAACTTTACTTGATTTTGGCAGTTGTTAAGTACCACCTGTGGCAGTATCGATGCCAACGGACTCAAGGGAAGCCTAATATTGCAATCAGGGACATTTGTGCCTCAACAGAGGCAGAACTTTTACAAATGAACATACTACATAAGCCTCCTTGATCTTTGAATGTTTTTTCAGACTTGTTTTGCTTACAAACTTTTGAACCTCCTGTTGAACTTTTAACATGACTTATTTCTATATGGTTTTTTCTTCATGTTTAATTGGGATTGTGCGTACAGTTGGAACGTCGGTCAGTCTGTTGACCTGTTTTTAGTGATAAGTTGTTAGCTTTATTAAAATTAATAAAAACCATAAAAACCTATATTCAAAACGGGGTCAAAGTGTGACCCTGAAAATAAATTATAGACCTATAAGTCTAACTTCTATTGTGGGTAAACTGTTTGAAGGCTTTCTAGGAGATGCTATCCTAGAGTATCTTAACATGAAAAAGTTTATAACTCCATAACAGCATAGGTTTATGAAAGATCTAATTAGCCTTTATGAGGAGGTGAGTTATAGAATGGACAAGAGTGAGTCACTGGATGTCATATACTTTGATTTTTCCAAAGAATTTGATACCATGCCACATAAAAGGCTACTACATAAGATACTTCTGGGAGAGCAACCACTCCGCTCAAAGAACTAAAATCACATAACCTGGTATATCATAGATACACAAAAACCCTCTCAAATAAATAGGGAGGAAAACTGTAATACAAAACTGTAATGCAAAGTAATACGCCATCATCATTCTCCTGATTCCAGCCTATTGAAGACTCTACTGCCAGGACCATCAACGATTCTTACCTATAACTACAAGGATCTGATCAATCCACCAGATGACAACTAAAACCCTTCAAGCCCTGAATAGTGCTACCTGCCTCATCTGATAGAGATCTTCCCATAAGATAACTTTACATTAATAAACAATGACTCCACAACATCTGAACACACCAGGGAGAAAGGTTGTCAATGCTGGGGCTGTACACCAGTTGATGCTAAACCACAGGACAATATCGGGGCCCACACATATACCCATTATACCCATCTGGAAAAATACCAACAACTGACTTGGGGTCTCAGTCTCTTGATGGCAAACAAACATATCCAAAGCCTGCTCAATCCCCATTCTCCAAGTATTAGTAGATGACCAATAAACTTAATTGATTTTACCTATTTCGGAGTGCCGGAGATTTTCTGCCTGTTTGAAGCTCAGTCTCTTGATGGCCTGAGCCGCAACTCATTGATTAACAACACACCATACACCTGGTAAAGGCTATGCGATCTGCCATAACTTATATATAGATAAGAAAGACCTTTTATACGTATCTCCCCACACCATACCTTGCACCTGGGAAAGGATATATATATATATATATATATATATATATATATATATATATATATATATATATATATAATCTGCCATAACCTACATATAAAGAAGAAAGAAGCAGGTGATCCAGAGAAACCTTTACCACGTCTTTGATTGTTCTTGTTTTGTTTTTGTCTATTGTGTTTTTTTTTTCCATTTGCAACTGCAAATCTAATAAGAAACACTGATATGCCTACAACTTTTACATTTCTAATCTACAGTAGTTATCACTGTATCTACATAGAATTACACATAAATCCCCTGGAGCACATTACTATCTCTAATACCATACTGCAATGTACCAGATGATTAGGTTCTCCATGATAACTGAATATCTGTCACAATGAAAGCACAGATAGATCTGAACATATACACACCATAACTTCTACTAGCACATATATCCATACAAGTGTGTATGTATGTATAATATATATATATATATATATATATATATATATATATATATATATATGTGTGAGTTGTTGAGTCACCAGGTAGCGCTTGTCGTAAGATTGTTAATTTTATTAATATGAAATATTTTAGAATATAGTTGAAAATCTCAGGTTGCCATAGTGAAAATCTGCTTCACACATTACCAGTGAAAAATGTTGCCTGTTAATATAACTGTGTAGGTGGGGTTAAAACAACACTTAACGATCTCAGTCCACAAAACAGAAAGACAAAAAACACACAAAGGCCAAACAAAAAAACAGAAAAGAATGGAAAAATATGTGGGAAAAAAGAGTCTCACAGAAAACACAAAACTGAAAACAAAGATGATAAACAAAAAGAGGGAGATCCACCAAACAATGAACAAACTTTAGATGTCTAAAAAAAAAAATTCCCCAATTACTCAGATATACCAAGCAGCTCACAAAACATCCCTTAAGCACAATAATTTTCCCAAATTATTTCTCCAATTTTGGATTCTAAGTCAGCCGACATCAAGGGAACAATGAACACAACAGCAACCCTGCTGACTATTCAAACATAAAGAACAAAATGAGGTGGAACAAAAGAGTTTCAGCAAATGAGGACAACATCACAACAATTGGCCACTCTGTCCAACAACAAAGCCAGACAATACAAACCTTATTTAGTCACATAGAAGACCTGGAAAACAGGAGCTGAAGAAACAATATCAGAATAATAGGGACTCCGGAAGAAATCAAATATAAAGATGTTACACAATTTGTAACTGAATGACTCCAATAGGAGCTAGGAGCTAGGACTACAGAAACAACAACAACATGTGTTTATGATTGAACGCATCCATAGAGCGGGCCCTATGACATGTAACAAAACAAACAGACCTACAACGTTAATAGCCAAATTTCTCAGCTACCAAGATAAAATTAGATCATTCGAAGCTTATTGCAACACCAAATAAATCACATACAAAGACTCTAAAATCTTAATTTTCCAGTATTTCTCTGCCAAAGTTTCTCAGAAGCAAAGATCTTTTGTACCAATTTGTAAACAACTGCACTCCAATGGAATTAAATGCTTCTTACTTTATCCAGTAGGACTGAAAGTAAGACATCAAGGCAATACTTCATTCTACAATTCCCCAGAAGAAGTTCCCACATTTCTACTTTCTCGCATATAACTTCCTCAACATATCACTCTACAATAAAATATGGACCTGGCACTGCTGAATACATTAACAGCTATGTTCTGTTAACTGTCAGTTTAATAACACTTGTTTTACATGATTTTTTATTGTTCTTTATAAAAACTTTATGTTTACAAAAATACTGTGACTACACTAATGGGCTGCTCCGACCTTGGGTTACTACCCTCAAAACACACATGGGTAACAAATACCTCTTTCCTGTTGCTCGCTGTGACAAAGGGAAAGACAACTCAAAATACAACCTTATACCTAATCAATTCCCAAAAATTGGATAAATCCCACTCAGAAACAAAATGAGAACTCACCCAAAAAATCATTGAGAATAGTTTCCTGGAATGTGGAGAGGCTTAACTCCCCACTCAAATTCAAGAAAATTCTTCAACATCTAAAAAAAAATTCAAACCAGACATTGCTTTCCTGCAAGAAATACACTGGAGCTGATATCACACTCTCTGAGACACAACTGGACAGGACAGTGCTATGAAGCATCCTTTCCACAAAACAGAAGAGGGGTCACCACACTGATTAACAAATCCTTGCAATTTGAAATATTTGACTCTTATTCTGACGGTATCTTCTTTAATCTATATGCACCCAATGCCCTCAATCATGACTTTTACTATTCACTCTATAACAAGTTAGTAATAAGAAACAACAATGAAACCATCCTGGAACGAGACCTTAACAGAGCACATATCACAGAACTAGACAAATCAATCTATAGGACAAGACAAAACACCTATGATTCTGGTTTTACCTTCCTGGAAAATCATTTGTACCTTATAGACCCATGGAAGCTTTTGATTCCAACAAAAAAGAAATATACTTACTCTACTTTAGAGTATACTATATTATACTTTACTCTAAGCCACATGATTCTTTTTCAAGAATTGACTTCTTCATTCAAGACACTGTATTTTGAAAGGTAATTGGAACCAAAATAGCAGACATTACATTAACAGATGATGGCCCAATTAAACCAAGATATAACATTTCTTACATCAATTTTGGCAAATAGAATCCAAGCTATCCTACACAGAATACTGGACCAATCCCAAACCGGTTTTAGCAAATCCAGAGAATCAATCACAAACATAAGGAAAGCAATACAAGCCATTATTTTGGCCCAATAACATATCCATTGTCAGAGTGCTGGTGTGAGCTGAGAAGGGGTTAACTAGCCTGACCCTCCCCCTGTCCAACTAGCTCTCACCAGAGGGGTTTTCTATGGAAAGATCAGCTGCAGCTGCCCAGGTTGGTTCTGTGGCAAACAGACTAGTTTTCTCATCTGTCATTATTTGACTATTGGTTTCCTGAATTAGGCTTGTTTTAGACCCTTCTGTGCTCTTGTTCCCTGCCGGGTCCCAGTTTGCATCCCTGACTGACTTACAAGCTTTTCAGACCTCTTGCTTGTTTCCTGACACTGTTTCTCTCTTCTGCTCTGAGTCGCCTCCTGTGTTCACGTGCTTGTCAGTCACAGCTCAGTCTCCAGTGCCTGTGTCGGCATTCCTGTCCTGCACTTCTCCTCTGCTCGGGATGTCAGCCGTGTCTGAGGGGAATAACCCATGACCTGCCGCAGCTTCCCCCTGCTCTGTTAGTTAGCAGTCAGTGCTAGCCTGACCGACTTCCACAAGTTCATAGCTGCCAATGGGATCCACCTCTGTTGTGCTGAACTTCAACTCCCAGCATCCTTAGCTAATCTTTCTAGTGGCCTTTCTAGGTTCTACTCCTGTAAGTTATAGTGACTTATAAACTGTCAGTTATCAATTTAATCCCAGTTTTCTGGATAAAACAAAACAAGCCTAAATTAATTATAACAACTGTAAAGTTGTCCTGATCATCTCAAATGAGACAGAGAAGGGATTTGATCAGATATCTTGGGAGCATATTATATGCATTATAAAATTTCAACACTTTGGTCCTTCCTTCTTACAATTTACAATTCCCCTCCCTATCAGCAACTTAAACTCAGTACCATTTCATCTTTTTAGAGGGACAAAACAGGGATGTCCTTTGTCACCACTTATTTAATCTCGCATTGGATCCACTTCTAAGACACCTGAACTTACAGCAACAATACAAAGGAATCAAGGTGAGCGAAAAAGAACTAAAGGTTGCCACCTTTGCTGATGACATACTACTAATGGTTGACAGACTTCAACAATCACTTCCCATGATAAACCCAACATTCCACAAAGTTTCTCAAATCACTGGATACAAAATTAACACATCCAAATCAGCAGCAATAGCCTTACATACAAACCTAGAAAAGAAACTCAGACATACCTTTTCAAACCAATGGGCAAAAGATCAAACAGTATCACATATATAGTTCTAAATCTATCCAGAATCATCTCCCAACTGTATCATAAAAAAAAAAAAAAAATTTGGGGAGTTGCTTCAGACATTCAACAAGCTGCTGAGGAGTTGGTAGAGGTCTGTACGAGGCTGACGCAGGGATTCCAGCAGTTGTATAGTGCTGGTTTGGCTGCTGATAGCTCCGCAGGTTATAGTTCTGTCTTTCTTGCTGTGTGTCAAGGAATACAAAGCGCCGGCGGATGAAGTGAAGCTTTGTGCTTATTGCTTTGTCTCTATTCTTTGGGGCTTCCTCCCCTGACTGTACCACTGTGGGTACCGCAACCCCCTCCACCAGTGGTGGAAATAGACCCGGATTTTGAACCTATTGTCCCAGGTCATGCACCTGGCCGCTTCCCCAGCCAGACTTTAACCCCAGCAGTTTGGCCAATTCGTCCCCGGCTCCTTCCTTACAGCCAGACCCGGCTGCCAGTAATGTTTACTTTATGAGTAACCTAAGCCTGCTGGAAGAGATTGAGGACTTTGACCCGGCTGAGGCTCTAGGGGTTTCCGGGAATTTCCAGTGCCAGGATATCCAACAGCTGCATTACCCCGTCTCCCAGCAGCACCCACCTAGGGGCCAGCTGCATGCTCCTCCTGTGGTGTCACCGACTCTTTCACCCACCTCCTCCCCTTCCCCTTTGGGAACCCAGCAGCCCCACAAGAGCAGCTCCTCTCGGCACAACCTGTCCTACACTGACCTCATTAGCCAGGCGATAGAGAGCTCCCCAGAGAAGAGGCTCACCCTGTTCCAGATCTATGACAGGATGGTCAAGAGCATGCCCTATTTCAAGGATAAAGGGGGACAGAAACAGCTCAGCTGGATGGAAGAATTCAATTTGTCACAATCTTTCCCTACATAGTAAGTTTGTGAGAGTGCAAAATGAAGGAAATGGTAAGAGCTCATGGTGGACCCTGAACCCTGAAGGTGAAAAGAATGGTAAATCCTCTAGAACAAGAGCTGCTTCCATGGACAAAAACAGAAAATTTGCTAAAAGCAGAGGGCGAGCTGCCAAAAAGAAAGCCTCTATGCAGTCAAGCCAAGATGGAAGTGGAGATAGCCCTGGATCACAATTCACAAAGTGGCCTGGAAGTCCTAACTCTCATAGTAATGGTGACTTTGAAGCATGGAATACATTTCAACCTCGAACAAGCTCCAATGCAGGCACAATCAGTGGGCGACTTTCTTCAATTATGCCAGAACAGGATGATCTTGAGGATGCAGATGAGGAGGATATTCCAGATTATGTACAAGATGCCAAACTGACTTCTACCTTGCCAAGTTTTTCAGAAATGAGAAATTCTGAGAATATGGAGAATCTCTGAGATAACTTAAATCTTCTGTCACCAAACACCTCACTTTCTGTTTCAATACAGTCCTCCCCTGCTTCTTTGATGCAGCAAAGTGGTTATTTATTTACATCACCAAACACAAACTTGGGATCACCAAATCCTGAATACCGAAAATATAGTTTTGCTCAAAACCAAGTTTCACAGATTGCTATGCAAACTGTACCTGAGAATAAGCCAGGCTACAGAGCTGTTGGCCAATACCCTGTTCCTGTTGGACTTCTTAAGGAGCTTCTTACTTCAGATTCACCCCCACATAATGATATTTTGACACCAGTCAATTATGCTGTCTCACAAGCCGGTAGTAGAGAGTGTTAGGACAAAATTCATTGATGACATCTAATTCAGTAATCCCAACATATGGCAGTCAACCATCC
>WMED01025644.1:0-10976 GCA_019650415.1 Pipa parva
TATTATTTCCACTTGTTGTTTTCAACCAGCTAAGGGATAGAGCGGACCATACCCACCCATATCCTGACATTTAGAATGTAAGCTCTATGGGGCAAAATCCTCCATCCTCTTGTTTCAATCATGGCCTGGCACATAGGTGAAATTTAATATACTCAAAAAGACCCATTTTTTTCTTTTTGAGTATATTCCCGCAAGATCTCTTCTGTTTCTTGCGGTAAATATCGATAGTTTTTTTTTTCAATCAATATTTACCAATAAAAACTCTTCAATCGAGCTTTTCGATCGGAATTTTCACTGAAAAGGTAGCCATACTGCTAATGTAAAGTATGGCTACCTTTTCATCAAAAAAATATGATAAAAAAACTCAATCAAAAAGTTTCTATCGGTAAAAATTGATAAAAAAAAAAAAACATCGATATTTACCGCGAGAACAGCCGAGTTCTCATGGGGAATAAACTCAAAAAATGAAATCGGGTCTTTTCGAGTTTATTAAATTTCCTAGAGTGATGTATTTTCTAGACTATATGCTTGCAATTTATTTCACTTGTTCTGTTACACACTTCCATTGTCTGTATTATAACTGTATTGTTGGATTGTTCAGTGCTGCGTAACCTTGTGGCACTTTATAAATGAAAATATGTAATACAATATAAAACTATCATCCAGCATCATCATTGTCACACATTTAATTCCTTTACCTTTTTTAGTAATTGCTTAAACTGATTGAATATCACACTGCACAAATGAAATTCATAGGGTCTTTAGTGTTAAACCATAAGCTAACATTTTGCTTGGTGAACAAAACTGAAAATGCATTCAATGCATTGAATCACTCAGCAAGAATGCCAAGCAGTATTTTAATGGTGTTAATATGGGCTTAATTTGCAATTTAAAGACTTTTTATGTTACCATAGAGGCACTTAACAAAGAGATTTGGACAGCACTTCTTTATTAAGTACCCCATCTTGCAAAATATTTTGCAAGATAGTCTTGTTTAGGCTATTGATTTAAACTGAAATAACCCCATTGTCTTTATTCATAAGGCCAAATACATGAGACTTCAGTATGTGTTGTTCAGGAAACTTGAAATTGGGTCCTACTGAATCACAATCACTTACATGGAAACTGAACAAAGTTGGTATACATGTGAGTTCATTTTAATGGTGAAATGTACAGTTTCCTCTGGCGTGGACAGTGACAAATGGGTGATGTCAAAGTTGTCCCTATCTGATAGGACTAAGTCAGTGTTGCTGTATACAGCTGGGACGGACCATTTAAATTCTATCCATCTTATGAACTAGATCCATATCCCTCTCAATTTCTAGCAGGACTTTTAACTCGATCTGTAGAAGAATCTTTAGATCTTTAACAACCGTTTTTAACATTTTTTGTCAAATGAATTGTATTACAGGGACCAAACCCACAAGCTGATAATAAATAAACTACTCTGGATTGCATGGAATCATAAATATCTCATCACAGCTGTTTCTAGTTGTTATCATTTTTTTCCCCACTGTTCTAAAGTGGTTTTTTTTCTCTTTAATACATTTATTAATGACCTTGTACAGGGATTGCACAGAGAAGTTGACATTTTTTTTCAGATATTACTAAACTGTGTAAAGTAATTATTACAAAAGAGGGCAGAAGTCCATTACAAATGGATTTGGGGAGATAAGTGGCAAATGATTTTGAATAAGATAAGATTATACACATGAGAAGGGGAAAATTACATGTCAAAATTGTCTACTGGAGGAAATAACACTGTAAAATTGATAGTTAAAAAGATTTTTAAGGATATTGGTTGATAGTAAACTTAACCAATGTCACGTATCTGATAAAAGGTAAATAGGATCATGGGATGAAAGAAAAGGGACATAGATGCACATGAAGAGAACATAATTCTACCCATTTACAGATAATAAGTCAGTCCATTCTGAACATGGGAAGAGAAAATACATGTTATTATTTAGGAAATTGGAAGATAGGCTTGGAAAAGGACAGCTTAGGTGAGAGTAAACGTAACTGCAGCAACAAGTGTTGAGTAGCTGATATAAAGGCAAATAGGCACTAGATTACTGGAGATCATTTTTTTGATTCAAGGTATAATTTTGATTGCAATTTTTTAACTTGGAGCAGATTTCTCCCTAAGATGAGAATGGCTTTGGCAAGTGGGGAGTTTTGTCTTCCTCTGGATCAACATTGCTGGGTAATAGGCAGAACTTTAGGGACTCATATTGTTTTTGGCCTCCCAAACAATGTTAATATGTATAAGTAGTTAGTAGTTTGTCACCCCCACCCCCAAACAACAGGTGTCTCTAGGCATTGTATTGACAGCTATGTAATTGAGTTGGTAAGACATCATCAGGGTAAAAAACAAATATCCAGGTTCTTAATGGAAAACCCTTCCTCATGGATTGTACACTGGTCTTTAACCTTAAAAAAAAACCAAGTATATCAAATCTGATTCTGTCAACATACCAAGCCATAAGGAATCATTGAACACTCAGACTATAGTCCTTATATCACTATTATTGATAAAGGTCATTTGGATCTATTTGGTGCAATTTGATCCATTTTGCGACTTTTTGCAGCATTATCACTGTTTTTTTAATTTTCACCCCATTTTCTATTTCCCTCAGTTGATGGATATATATTGATGCATTAATAAACGCTATACTTTACATTACTTTCAATAGCGTGCCTTTTCCATCGATACCGATATCGCTGATCTTTCCAATGGGGACTTGTAAAAAATGTTCTAAACCATCTCCATAGGGAATAATGGGTTTTCACCTCCCTCAACCAGGTGAACGTTTTTTAGCAATAAAAAAAAGGTCATAAAGAGCTTAATAACCTAATTAAAGGTATATCAATCTCTATTTACCAGGAGAAAACTTTAATAATTTTTATAAATATCCTCCTAATTAGAGTACGTCCCTCTACAGTCAGGCATGACTAAGACACCCATGTGTTTAATACCAAAAAAGTTAATTTTTAATAATTTAGTTGGAACTGATTACCAAGAAATGCACATAAATACACACAAATACTGCCTTGTGTTTGTTAGAACTTCTGATTTGTCTTTTCCTGGGATTGATTTTGCATTTTTTTAGCCTAGTTTCATAAATGATTTTAAAAATGATATATTATCAAATAATTTGCACTGTTTTTGTTACGTGTTAAATAGTCTAGACCAGGGGTGGAGAACCTTTTTGGCACTCCATGCCAAAAAGATGAAGTCACTACCAGCACCATTCCCTGAAGCCTGCACTGATGAGTCATGCCTGCACTGGGGAAGGAGCGTGCATGCGTCAGGGGAGGAGAACTCCTTCAGTGCAGGCCACAGATCCAGCCTGAACACTGTCAGATCGGGTCTGCGGCCTGTACTGAAGGCAGATTAGGCAACGGTTCGCGTACCAACAGAGAGGGTTCTGAGTGCATTCTTTGACACGTGTGCCATAGGTTCACCATCCTGGGTCTAGACTCTTTTTATTCCTATGCCTTACTAATAGCAATAGAACTCCCAACCCTTAACAGTAATCATAAGATTGCAATAAATGTGTCCAAGCACTTTAACAACATTTACATTTTATCTATGAGGGGAAAAATATCCAAATGTGTCTTTTATAATCAAAACAACATCTGATGAATACAGGAGCTATTCCATCCTTCTGGAGTGAACTTTATTCATTGCCAGTGCCTGTTATCCAGAGCAGAATTAGAATATTAAATGCATAATTGATTTTTACCCATTAATGGACTACTAAGTAGAGCATTTAAAAGTGAATAGTCCCTACAAGTTTTCTTCCAATCCACAGCAACCAATCAAAGAACTATTCTAACTGAATTAGACCAATTAGACTGCATTATTAACTGATCACATAATATGCCCCCCGTGTGTATAGTTCACATTAATGTTTTAACAGTGTACATCCAGTTAATTTTACCCTCTATAACATAATGATACAACTCATTTAATGATTCCTTGTGCTTTGTTGTTCCCAGCACCCTGTTGAGTATAAGCTGTTCAGACTCAAAGTGCGTTATCTCTGTTCAAGCCATCACATCATTACTCTAGTAATAGATTTGCAATTTGACACTCCTTGTAGAGAGTAATGTGACTCAATAAATCATTTATTAAAATATTTAAATAAATCAGATTGTCACACTCTTTGCTTCATTCATTTTTTAAATGTAATCAATATTCTATGCAGACAGAAAATAAATAATGTACAAGTAAGCAAAAGAAATAAGCAAATAAAAGCTGCTTGTCAGGTAATACAAAGAAGGAAGTGAAACAACATACACCAAATAAATGACACTACATCTAATAAGTAATGCTCAGAGTTTTATAGTTCTGGACCATTAATCAGAAAAACTCTTATGTCCAATGCTTTATGGCTTTCTGACTAAATACTGAGCAGTAATTCAGATTTCATCAGGTATGTCCAATAGAAAATTTTCAAACAATTACACAAATCTATCAAGCTATCCGTACCAATCAAATACAATAAATGTATCAACAAAGCAACTTTTTTCTGGGGTCTAGTAATCCTTAAATAGGACATAAATTTGGGTTCATTGTGCCCTTAGTACAAAAGTAACCACTTTTTAAATGTATCATTTATTTTTTTTTACATTTTTGAAGTCATCTTTAATCTTGGCTGGCACAGAAAACAAGTGCAGGTGGGAAAGATGAGTAAATCTCGTGCTGGCTCTCCTCTACAAAGCTTTGTGCTCTATCATTATTATCATTCATGGTATTTATATAGCATCGACAAATTACACAGTCTACAGAGATTAGTCATTCACGTCAGTTCCTGCCCCTGTGGAATTCACTGTCTAATTTCCCTACTTAATCAAAACCAGATACAAACACACTAGGTTCAATTTGGCTAGGGCCAATATAGTCAGACTCCAATTAACTTACCAGTATGTATTTGGAATATGGGAGGAAATCAAGTTACAAGACAAAAATCCACACGAACAGGAAGAATATAAAAACTTGCGGTGAAGGTCTGAAAAACTGCTCTCGGTCTTTCCGAGTTTATCGCATGAGATCTCGCGTTGTTCCCGCGAGATTACACATGAGTTTTTTTCATCTCGATTCTTCAATATTTACTATATGGCTACCTTTCTATTGCTCTCAGTCTTTCCAACTTTTATAAATTTTAGTGTAGATATAGCCCTGGTGGAATTGCACTACAGTGTGTAATGCTGCTCGTCCTTCCTGCTGCTTCTCTCACTATACCTGATGTCAGAGTCAGTTATATAAAGGATCACACTTCATTCTCCACATACATTTTCAAAGCAGAAAACCACAGCTTATGGAGATAAAATCATCCTTTTCCTAAACTGACCCTAAAATTATTCATGAAGTGAGAAGGCAGGCAGCTGCTGGGGAGAGACTAGGGCCCAAGCAGTTAGATAAACCTTGTTGGGCAGCAGTTGAAGAGATAAAAGAGAAAATGTAGGCAACAGAAACAGCAGCAACACAGGCCCTCTTCTCTCCTGCCAAGGGAACAGAAGCAGCAGGAAACTGGTCTGGAGAGTAATTTCTAATTTTTTGTATTTGTTCATTTTTTAATATAGCGCTACTATATTACAAAGCACTTTACAGAGATTTATAATTCACTTCAATTCCTGCCCCGTGGAGCTTACAATCTAGATTCCCTGCATGTGAATTTCATGCACAGATGTGTATTTTTTGATTGTGGGAGGAAACTGGAGTGCCCAGAGGAAACCCACACAAGTGTGGGGAGAACATACAAACTCCATGCAGATGAAGTCCAGGGTGGAATTGAACCCAGGACCCAGAGGAACAAGGCAGCAGTACTGAGGACCACACTGCCCTAAGGAAATACATTAATAGCTGCTGATAAGAAACAAAGAAAGTGTGTCAGTAAAGTTTATATTTTAGCTCTATTAAAAAATGAGCCCAAGCTCTTTATAAACCAATCAGCAGTAAGTATTCACTGTCCCAATGGGACTAAAATGAAAACTGATTGGTTACTATGCAATAATATCCCTGAGCATCTTTAACTGTTGATACTTGATACCCAAATTACCTCCAGTGTATTATATGAACATTTAGTCTTTATTGCACTATTACAACAATGAATGCACAAATCCATTTGGTTCGATGAGTTACTGGACTGAAATATTTCATGCTACTGTCCGACACATCAGGTCTAATCATCTAAAACACTAATAAACTGCATAACCTCAATATGTCAAGTCTAATCACTTAAAATGCTAATAGAACAGCCAGTAAAACTGATGCTGATATTCAGTAGGCATATCTGGAAATATAAAACAGACATTTATTCCACAATGGAAGTGAAATATAAGTTAAACTATTGGACAATTTCATTATAATGCAGATATATATATGGAAATGAGGTTTAATGGATATTTCCACAGAAAATCTTTCTTTGCAAAAGATGAAGTTTTAAAAGTAAGTCCAGAAAAGTGTAACCGTAAAAATAATTAAATACCATTTACTGTGTTTTGAATTTTCCATTTGATGACATCTACACTTTCTTTATTTGAAAAGTTCATTTTATTTGCACTGAAGTGGTCCTGTCAGGTCCATTTAACAGACATTTTTTTTAGAAAGCAGGAAGTTGTCTTAACTGAGTGCTACAGGCATTCAGCTAAGACTTTAGTAAAAGAATCAAACTCCCTGCTTCTTTTCCTCTGTGATGCCCAACTTGAGATTCAAGTTAGGTTGGGCGGGGGGTAAAAGGATGAGTGATATTAACGTTCCTCCAATCAGATCCCAGGTCCACCCAGCCCAACTTGAAATTCAACTCTCATCTATGCTGCAGATATGTCCGATTTCTCTTTCTACGCTCTAAATTGTACTCTGTAAAGACAAGTACCTGTCTCTATGTAGTACATCAAACCCCGTTATCAGCAATCTGTATCAATGTTTTCAGAATTGAAGAAGGAAGTTCTAGTGGGACTCAAGGGACATGAATTTCTTAGCACAGCAGCTTATAGGAAACAAACACTTATATTGCTGCCTTTTTTGTACAATTTACTGTTATCCTGAAGTATTTACTGGTATCATTAGGAATATCTGTTGCTGACTAACCGAATGATATATAACTAAATAGTAAGACTGAAAAATAGACAAGTCCATCAAGTTCAATTTATTATTTAAAAAAAGTATTCTTTATAAGTTGGTTGAGCCAGAGGAAAGAGTTGAATGCTTTTAAAGCATGTTCGGAAAATGATTTTCACAATGCTAGTGGCTACCAGACTGGATCAGCCTATTATTATCTTAATTGATTTCATGTATATTAATACTAAGATTGTTTTTTATTGAAGCATTTTATTGTTTTGAGTGATCCCTTATATTTTTGTCTTCTAAGGAAGCACCCAAACTTTCCTGTAGAAAACTAATGCCAAAACTGTGACCGCTTTTACAGGGAAGTACCCTTTGTGAATGTGAGATTAATCGGGGTTATTCAACAAAGAATGAGTTTTCATCACTAAAATAAATTGAAATAATTTATGTCAATTCAGTAATTATGCAGCAAAGCTCATTGTGTCATTCACTATTTTGTGTAATCTGAATTTATGACTACATCTTAACAATATGCAGGAATTATCATCAGAAAGGGCAGTGTCAACATTTTGTAACCATTTGGTCACTATTTGTCTGTGTTGAAGTAGTACAATAAATAACAGAAATTATTTTTACCTACATTTCAGTGTCAGATTATTATTGTTATGAATTATTATTTATATTTAATATATTGATTATGTATACAATTATTTATTATTTATAACAATATATAATTATAGTTATTGTTAAATGATTATTAATGATCATTATTATTATTATTATTATCATTATGAATGCTGTCATTTGTTGGCCAATGACACCAGAATAATACTCAGAAAACTGTTCTTTTGCACCAATTAAACACTTTAAATGTGACAAATACAATCCAGATTATTTGTACCTCGGTGCCCTGATGAACTGTCACTTTGACAAATGATGAATACCTGATTGGGCTACCGATTGGTGATATACATATGCAATATGGTGCATAAATATGTATCCAACATATTTTGTCAATCTGTGAAAGAATTTCCCACATAAAATAATATCCTTTCCTGAATAATTAAAGCTTGTGAAGCGCCTATTTTCCATAAAGTCCAGTTATATACGGATATAAGATTATCATGCTATCCATTAATTTCTCAAGACTGCGGGGGGAATTCACCATCCAGCGAAGTGAGGTCCGAATCCTTCGGCTCACTTCGCACATGGTGTTATGCGCTCGCTGATTCCCTACACGTGGACATCAGCGAGCGCATTAAAGGGATTCCAGTCTCGGCGAGACCAAAAGAGTTGCCTCACCGAGACTGGAATCCCTTTAATGGGCTCGCTGATGTCCGTGTACAGACGAATTGTACGAATCCATAACAGAGCCTGTCCATCCTTTATACACTTTCCTGCTCCAAAGCAAACGTTATTGTAATGATGACCACAAATGGACTTCACATATTAGATGTACCAAATAGTTGCCAATTAAACTTCTAATGCTCATGCTTATGGGCTCATTACATCAGTAGGGTAAAACTATATGTTTCTCTCAGTTATTTTTTTCACTTAATTTTATGAATTATTTCTTCTTTTCTCTTTCTCTGTTGCCCGAATCTCTAGGTTACTTTCTGGAAGGATTTTTCTCTAAGATGTTTTCTTGCTTCTGTACTCTCTACCGTAGAACATACTGGTGTTAATGAGCAATTCTTAGGTTTATCCAAATTTTAAAAAAATACAATTTTATTTTATTTTTAATTGATTATTCTCTCATTAAGGTTGCTTGAAAGTTTATGCCCCTTTTAACTTATTAAGGTTAACTTGTAATTTGTTGACATATGCCCATACAGTGCCATGTTTATTATGATTCACAGTCTGTAGTAAAAATAAACAGATGACAGCATAATACACAAATACATTCTGTTTTCTGCTTTATCTAATAAAATCTCAAATAGATTCCACTGGGGGGTGAGGTGGGTTTGGGAAAAAAAATAAGAGCATGTAATTAGGTCAAATGAAGATGTGATATATTTGCATCAAATGTATATGTTTGTTAATTTACAACTGTAGAACTCTGCTCTAGGAAAAAAATAATAATTACGCACATAATATAGCACACATAATAATAGATATTTAATTTGGTACTATGTGTTACATCCAATTATATTTTATTCTACTGCATTCTTCTAGGACTCCTGAGACATCCCCATAATGACCAACATTTATTTTTCTTGAAAAGTATTCTATGTGCAAATTTTTCTATGTTAATTTAATTAGACATTTTGTATTCGTTTTATGTGCATTTGAACAATGTAAAATTAAATGAACAATAGTTTTAATACTTTAAAGGACGATGAATCATCTTCTAAGCTGTTTGAAACAAGTAGGTCTCTTCCTCGGGCACACTCCAAAATAAATCCTAAAATGGACAATATATAATATATATATATATATATATATATATATATATATATATATATATATATATACACAGTAGTGCAATAAAACAGAAAAAAAACATTGAATTTAAAGCCTTTACAATGTATAGATAACCTCTCAAATGCAAATATCTTCAAATACATTTGAGCATGTTAAATCTTAAGATTGGTTTATGTTCAAATATTTTGTTGTCGTTACTGTTCTAAAGTGGCCTATTCTGTGAAATCAGTGTGATAAAAGAAGAATTATGGGTTAGTATGTGTTCATTCATTTTATACGATGTTCAAAAATGCAATAATCATTAATGCACAAGTCTTATTTTATTGCATGTTGTGTTAATATCACCAGTTTGCAGACACACTTTTGTGAATAAATTGCCTGTATGTGTCCTCACATTGACAATTAGCTGTAAAAATCATGGAGCTACATTAATAGCGGATCATTGGGCTTTTATTTGTGGTAAATGCCCAGTAATACTACCTCCCAGTGTGCCCTGATCTAAGGCTGGAGTCACACTAGAGTTAAGGATTGCTCAACCTTTACTGCAGCTAATATCCCAGCTAATCATTTATGTGGCCCTAATATTTTAATTATAGATGGAACTCATTCCCTAACCCTATTTACCATTGGAGTAGGGGGGAATGTGTAAAGGAAGGAGTGAAGCACAACCCCCACCCATGACCAGAGGGTGCTTATATCAATATACCATTAAAATGTTTAAGAGACAACTCCCATTGCATTCAGTGGAGACAGTATTGAAAAACACATTTTGACTGTAAAGCAAGCAGGTACCACAAGAAAAAAATAGAAAAGAGGTTCCGGCACTCCCAACGGTTAAAAACAAAAATTTATTAAATTAGCAGTAAAAACAGGATACATAAAGTAAATCCACAAACAATTAAAAGCAGATAGTGGCCACAAGAAAAAGCCTATTCTTGCAGTTACCACTCCTCATTAAAGTGAGAAAGCAGTTTTTGAAGCAATTACAATTGAAATCATTGGGACCTGTTACTGGGTCACCAATACAAGAGAAGTAAATTACAAGCATAAAATCCTGAAGATACATTACTCAGAAGATGAGTGAAATAAGAGGTCCCTGACATGCAGATCTTACAATCTAAATTCCGTTTTAACAACAGCAAACACTGTCGAAGCACTGCATGTACCATTCCCCTAGGAATCTTCTAAAGGCTGCAAAACTATATATGTACAATGTGTAAATATACTGTATATATATATATATATATATAATGAGTATTGCAATACTTGGTGATACCTTTTTTTATTGGACTAACAGACAGAAAATGAACCTTGACCACTATGTATATGCAGTAAACATCTCATTATACAATATCTGTAGTACAGTATCCATTATTAATTGTCCCGTCTTATCATTTTAATAGTAATATTTGTATACATTTTGTAGCTTTTTAAAGCAATAAGCAATGTTTCATTTCAGTTTCCCAGAGCTATGAGA
>WMED01025645.1:0-10976 GCA_019650415.1 Pipa parva
GTGCTGCCCCTACAAGCCCTTTCCCACACTGTGCTGCCCCACAATCTCCCTCCCACACAGCGCCGGTTGTAGCACTGGACGATGTGGGTGACTGCCCAGGGTGCAATCTATTTGAAGGGTGCTGTTGCCCACATCGCCCACTGCAAACTTACCTCCTCCAGCGTTCCAGTGACGCTCCTCCTCTGAGCTGCGCTCCACAATGAGGTCGCATTCCACTTACCTCATTGTGGAGTGGCGCTCAGAGGAGGAGCGTCACTGGAACGCTGGAGGAGGTGAGTTGGGGATGCTGGGCGGGTGTGCGTTCGGGGGTTGTGTGCATGCAGGGGGGGGCGGAGGGTGCACGCGGGGGGGGCAGAGGGGCGGTTAGCCCAGGGTGCCCATAAGGCCAGAACTGTCCCTGCTCCCACACTAGCTGTCCCCACAACCTCTTACTTTCCTTATTACCCTCTGAAGGAGGGGGGAGCTAGCTTAATGCTCACCTCCTCCTTTTCCCTGTCCTTCTTGCCGGCTGTCTGTAGCGCTTCCTCTCCCCAGCACTGATTAAACTTCCTGTCACTCACAGGAAGCTTAATCAGTGCCGGGGAGAGGAAGCGCTACAGAACAGACAGCTCCTCTGTTACCGGCTGTCTGTGCTGTAGTGATTCCTCACTGCCACTGCCGGTCCGGACAGGATGGCTGTTGGGTCCGGATCCGGACCGCGGGCCGCCTGTTGGTGACCCCTGTTTTAGAGGAATTTAAAATTAGATTTTGCATTTCTGAAATGGAAACATTTGTTAAAGTCAAAATATTTCATAATATACTGTATTTCTGGGTAGTCCCATTGTAGGGTGTAAGTAGATTTTAGAATTATAAATAGACCAATCTGGAAACATAAAGTGGAACTAATAATCAGTATCTAGACTTCCTATCCAGCAGTAGACAGGTAGGTGGGTAGCAGACAGAGGAGACAACAGGTGGATGGGGTAGTGGTTGGGCATCTGTGGTTGGGCCTCCTGGATCCTGTTCTTCTCACCCTAATAAAGTGTTGTACATACCCTGTGAAGAAAGGAGTGTTGACTGATCTTTGTAATACAACTTCACCCACATTTGGGGGAAATTTATCAAAGTCGAATAATGATTAGACAGGTATATCGATTTTGAATTTCCTCTAAATATGGCGAAAATATTGATATTACCGATATCTGTATTTATAAAGTCCCTTGCAACAAATTTTGTCGCTGAGAAATATTCACCAGACGGAGGGTGGCAAAAACCAATTATCTTCTATGGGAGATGGTTGTGCAAATTTTGATAAATCCCATGATTTTTTTTTTTTTAAACAAGTCGCTGTTATTGAAAATGGTCACAATTGAAAAGCGCTCCCTTGAATGCAATCTAAAATGCAGTGGATCTAACGCAGAGATAATTTCTAGTATCAAGCTTTTTTGATTGCAAAACATGTTGGTCGTTGCTAAAAATATCTCTGAAAATGTGTTGAAAAGCGATGACTAAAATTGAATCGCGGCAAATAGGTCAAAAAGACTTTGATAAATATCCCCCAATGGGATATCTCCAAATGAGTTTTATTGTATGTTTCCTACAATACTAGTTAGAACTTTTAAACTGACTAAATGAATCTAAAATGTGTGTGAAAATACATATAATATACATAAGTTAAGATAGAGTGGTCGTGTTAGTCCAGAGATGCAAAAAAAAGACTTGATAAAGATCAGGTGGACCTCTCGAAAACTTGTCTATTCAAAATGAATGAGCTGTAAGTAGCCGGCACTCGATGCTTCCTTCACAGCGCTGGCTGACTGCCAGCCAGCGCGAAGCTCCTCCCACCTTGTTACACCTCTGGTGTTTTAGGGCTTAAACATCATCACGTTCATTGCGGATGCCAATGAGAACGCTCCCTGCAATGAGTGTCAGATGCCAGCTAATTACAACACAGCTCATGCTGTGACTGTCATCAATTGGCTCTGTATAAGTATTTTAACAGTTGTTTTTTATTTTATTGTTTTAGGTCTCCTTTAATGAATTTTAGATCAGCTCTGCAGCAAATTTTATACATACATACCAACATTCCCTTTTAAAGTAAGAGACCTATGGAAAACACAGTGTTATACATGAATATATTCAAGCCTGTATTAGATATATATTATATCTAATGCTGCTTCTTCTTTTAAAGGCAATGTTGGCCTGTATGCCTAATACAGGTCGGAATATATTCCAGTGCAGCCTTGCTTACTGTGTTTTCCCTAGTTGTCCCTCTTTAAAAGGGAATGTTGGGATGTATGTTCTGTTTTTAAAGAATTTGGTGCAAATCCTACATACATTATTTCTAGCATGTTTTCCATTGAGTTTTTGTTTGATCAACCTCGGTTAGTGTTGATAAACTGTAAGCTGAAACATTTGTTCCAATATCTTGCTTCTGTTTGCTTTTTATGTGGACAAAAGATGGTAATCCTAATATTGCCAGGAGTTCTCCAAAGGATTGTGGCATTAGTTACTAATTTCATAAAATTCGTTTTTAGCTTTCAATCTTTTCCCATTCATGTTGATTTCTTCCATAAAAAATGCAGTTTTAAAGTGGTCAGAATTTCATTAAATGTAAATATCTTGATTAACCTGTCATTTTTTTATTTTAACCTTGGCAACCATTATATCAGTTAATTTGGACTTTCAGAGGATTATTGACTAAAGTGAGAGTTCGACTGTCAATGTGAATTCTCATCTCTTTGTGTGGCTATGCCTTGATTCTCTACTCCTTATCAACTAAACAGCGGATTCCCATAGTAAAGTCACAACCGCGACAATATTCCCACAGTAGCCATCTATTGGGTAGTGTGCGACCATCGATAGCTGGTGAATTCACACCTTTACGCAACAATTCGGACTTTAGCCAATAACCTCCTCCATGTTTAATTTAGAATTAATTTTGCATTTAAAAATATTTCTGTTTAGGGCCTGTATTTTCCTGTCTACATTTAACAAAGACTGCTTTCTAGGTTACTGAATCCTAGCAAGCAGAAGACAAATTTAAATGTAAACAAAAACAAATATGTGAACAAAAAAATAAAGTTCTGTACCAAATTATAAATTCAAAATGTGCAAAAAAAACAATATCTACATCATGCTAAAAAAATCATTGCCAGGTAAACAACTTTAAGAACCGAATACTAATGTTACTAATGTTTCCCAAACCTCTTGGTCCCCACTGATTTCTAATTGATTTCTATGGAATCCATACACATCAATAGGATTGAATTTGACTCTTAGGAATCCTTCAAAATTTCTTGCAAATATTTAGGATAAAAGATTTCCCTGAATGCTTTTATTGACAACATATATAAAACACTGAAAGAATGAATGGAGTACAGGACACTACAACTGCCAAAATGGCCAGTGAGTCATCTATTTAAAGCTGTTTTTCAATTTGTCCAGTCGCTGGCACTTAATTTATTTTGTATATATTACCCCATGCACCTGAATACATGAAAGAACGTATGATTTAAATAATAAAGTGCAAGAAACAGGATCAGTCACTGCATGGACAGACTAGGATCATGTAATCTTGGTCTGATCTCCTGCACTCGTTCCATTGGTGCATTTGATTTTCATTTCAAATCAACAAACTTTTTTCTATTGATCTCTTAAAGGGGCAGGTTTATTATGGCCTTTCAGCTGTGTTTCCATAGTCAAACACATGAGGTGCATCATGATTAAGAAATGTCTAAGCAGTTAAAGCTGGGGTAAGAACCTTGGTTACTGTGGTACCAAAGTTTCATGGGGATTTATAGCTAGATGTTACAGACTGCATATTTTTTTCATGACTTGCTAATTAATCTATATTGTGATTACCTTCATTATCCCCAGGAACTCACTACATTTGTTTAAGCTAATTTAAACAGATCATAAAATAAATCAATAAAGCCAAAATGCATCCCATCTTTCAGTTTCTAATTAGATGAAGCCTCACAGCCCACCAGCATGCAACTTATGTTCCTACTCAATGAGTCGGCACAGTAAATAATAAAATGCTTCAGTAGGTCTATTTTACAATAGGTTGTACTGCAGATTCAACATGTTACAGAGTGTGGTTTCAACAGTCATATTTAGGCTGAAAGCTGCTGGAATGGTTTCAGTATTCCATTCACATGCGTTCCAGATTATTCATCTTCTGGTTCACCATTTTTTATTTATTTTTTTAATTTTCTGATTTGAATGTTACCTTGTGATATATTGCCTGTCAGCTAGAACCCCAGTTAAGTCATAGTGATTGCACAGTTCCTCCTTGATTGCCTTCAACTGGGAAGAATTACCAAATGGGAAAACATTTCCTGCTATAGAAGGGTTTGAAACTAGGACGTTTGTTTCTAGCGATACTGTAGACAAGATTAAAAAAAATTGGTTGGATGCTGATAAGAAGAAAAGGATATCTTTAGAAATTATTCTAGACCTTACGGTACTTGTATGCATTCTATACTGTATATAAAAAGAGTGGGCATTTTGCTTATATTGATTTTGCCATTGTTTTCCATTATATAAGCCATTTTAAAAAAGAAATATAAAATTTGCATTAGCACTAAAGATTGATTGTATTATTCATTTTTGTGTATTATATTCTTGCCTAATTCTGCATGCTTTTTTTTTTTACATCTCTCACTGCATATTATCAAAAGGGGCACTAACCTTTCATCACCCAAGGATCATGATATGTTATACAAAAACGTTAATAACTTTGTTAGCCTTAAGCTTTCGGTTATAGTGCAAATCAATGCGTAGTGACAATCAGTTCGCATTACAATCTTAGAATGGATTCTATGTTACACCTGTAAGTCTAGCACTTCGGAAGCTGCAGAGTCTAACATCTGATTTGACATTGCCTCATGTTTGTTCCGCCATCTGTAGCTGCACTGAAGATTCTAAACAGCACAGATGGTCCGTACACTTTTAAACAGAAATATTTCAACAAAGCCCAAAATATTTCATATAAAATTATTTAAGTATTTGTTAATTTTAGTTAGAAAAATAGATCATTCATTCTTAGTGTCATAGCGCTCTTATTGGACTGCCCAGTATGTGACCCCCTCATCTACTGTTGAACAGTTGTACCCAGCAAAATCACAATAAGATGGTGTTTTGTATTAAACCTATATAACTGGCTAGGTTTTTTAGTTCAGTAGAGCAGCATCACTTTCTGTGCTGAAGAAAGATGTAAGATGTATACGTAGCCTCCATGAGTTGGCAATCCATTTCTTATCAAAGAGTGTAGTGTCATTCAGTCAACACCAAGCGAATGATATACAGTGGTACCTCGAGGTACGAGCTGCTCAATATACGAATTTCTTGAGATACGAGCTGCTCAATATACGAATTTCTTGAGATACCAGTTGCGGCTCAGACCAATTTCTTGTTTGAGATACGAACTGAAATTTGAGATATGAGCTGATGGGGCCGGAACGGATTAATTCTATTTCTGTTATTTTAAATGGGGATAATTGGTTTGAGATACGAGCTGTCTTGAGTTACGAACTTGGTCCCAGAACGAATTAAATTCATATCTCAAGGTACTACTGTATAAGTATACAGTAGTTCTAGTTATTTAGTTGGTGTAATCTCTTTTGGCTGAGCAAATACTATATTATTAAGACACCAAAAAAAGCTATTTGGGTTGATATGGCAGTTATTAACAACATGGCTGCTATCAGTAAAGATTAAAATAGACAGAAAGCAATGATATTCATGAATGAAACTTCAAAGATAACATGTTCATGTGCTGCAATTGAATAACTGCTATGACAATACAAATGGGAATTTCTATTTGTTGGGTGTCACTGCTTCTGTTAATTTTCCTGTGCATTTTTGTAACATTGGTTATTTATTTACCGCCAACATCCATCCTCATACATCGGAGAGTTAAATTAGAAAATCAAAAATAATTTTTTTAGTAAAATTGAGCTCACAAGAGCTTACGGTCTAATAGAATATGAAATCAGCTAAAGGAAAAAAAAAAACAACACTAAAGCATTAGTGATGACGCTAAAAATAAAAGCAGAAATGAGAAAATCCTCAAACATAAAATGTCCAAATAAGTAACACCCCTCAGTCCTGTGCTCAATAAACCGTTGATTATAAAATGACATTGTTGAAGTATATAACTTTATTACTTGTACTGACACAGAAACGCCATTAGCATTCTCAGCAAGGCAGAGCATTCTTTATAGATGAGGTGTCCAACATGGATCTCGCCAGCTTTTGTGGATTACATCTCATAACAGCATCCATAATAGCATCCATAGCCTGGGGTCCACATAACTGCCCTTATAGTAAATAATAAAATTAGCTCTATTTTTAAACAAGCCTTAGTTGTATTTGGCCTGTAAAAGCAGTACTATACCAAGGGGTGGTTACATATGGAAATTTCCAACGTTAGGAGTTAATGATAATAGGTAAAATATAACAGCTTGAAGTCATTCATCCTATGTTAAGTTAAATCAGTGATTGCAACAAATTGCAGTAGCTGTTTCCCTAAACAAGTCTCCAGCGATGGAATGAGATAAATAACACATTAATTAATGTTACTGCATCAAGACAGTTAATTCAAGAGTGTTAATCTGTCTTCTCAATGTACAGTAACATACAGTTGCCGCGTTATCACAAATTGCAGGTTACTACAGTTGATTTCCATTCATTGTGAATAAGGTTTATTTGAAGATCTTTAGCCCCCATGGGGACACCTGACATAATAAATAAAAATCAATGTTTAGAATTTCTTTTATAACTATTTCTCTAATATACTTTGTTAAAAAAAAAAAAAAATCCAATGATTTTAACTTGGGAGCACACTCCCAAGTCTGCTATGTGGCAGACTTTGCATAGCAGGGAATGTGGAGTATTGGGTAATGTGGGTAATCATTAGGTCATTCTAGAGCTTCACAGTTTTATACTAGATTACACTGCCTGTCCAAACTTGCACTACAATACAAGTACACTACAGTACAGTACACTACACTACTATCACTGCCTGATCCTCCCACTGCTGGAGGTTTAAGCTCTGCCCACTATATGTTGCCTAGAAGCATAGTAGCACATTGGGGAAAAAAAAACATAATACAGAGCTCTGGTAAAATCTCAGCTAACATGAAGGTGTTATTCTTCAATTAGTCAAACAGTCACATACATGTATGAATTTGCATCCATTCACCACTTCCTCAGCTTTGCATATCCAATAAAATGGCGATGTGCTGAACTGGCTTCCAGTTTGATACCTTTTGAAGGTGGTATACTTGCACAACCCTTCACATCCCTTTGCTTGTGTATGCACACAACTTTTGCCTATTTACCAAGCATCAGAGGGTATAAAAGTTGCAAATTTAACTTCTTCCGTAGTCCATCTGGACCCCTTACCATTAACCATACCCCAGCCATGGCTCATTCAAAATTTACAAAGTAGTCCGTTTGAGTCCTTCATCAATGCGTACTTTAATTATAATAGCTACAGTCTTCCCAATTCTGATCAATATATAGGATACAAACAAACACTTAAACTTGTCTCCTGTGGCTAACGAGTATTCCCTATCCCTTTCATGGCATTAGAGTTAATGCCGTTGCACTCCATTCATCTCTCAATTTATGGCTTGTCAAGGTTGGGTTAGAAACCCCACTTTCAAACAAATAAAGATAATTTTCCATTTTATTATATGTCGTCTATATAATCTCTACAATCCACCTTTTGGTTAGTGAGAACATACTGTACATCTTTCACCTGAACACAGCATTGCACATACACCAGTATGATAGAAATGGAAAAGTTGCAAAATGTTCTTGTAAAATCCTATTTCGGATTATTTGAATTTGTTTGCTTTACTAGAACAATGAGTAAACGGTTTGAAGGAACATTTTGCCAGGTTCATTCCTATAGATAATGTGTCTATCCGCCTGACTGCCTTTCTTACAACTTTCTATTTTTCATCCACTGAAATAAATTTACATTCTAGAAATACACAGTTTTTAGATCATTGTGTCTCAGCTGAATAAATAACAGGCGTTAAGAGTCTGGGTGAATAAACACATAATGTGTGTATTGTTTTGATAATCTCTATTAGTATCACAATGGGAAAAAACTCAGTACGAAGCTGCCATCATTTGTAAAGCAATGTAGAAAAAAGCACATTATTTCAGATAATTGATTTCAAAATGACTGGCCCAGCTCTGTAAATCAGTTGTAGCAATTTTGTTACTGTCAATCTGAAGGGTCATGTTTAAAGAAAAACTAAATGATTATTATTTTTTATAATTAAGTATAGGGTAGTGAATAACTAAACCTTTTGATCCCTAAGAAAGGAGATATAAATCAGCCTAGAGTTGTTTACACATGGTGTGCCATGATTTTCCCACAATGCTGTGTTTTTTTTTTTAACTTAAATATACAGGAAAAACCTGGCAACATCTTTTGGGCGTCCATCATCCAGCCTATCTTTTAGACCATATCTCAAACTGAGTGAGAAATGACTTATGATGGTGATATTCTTAAGGGATCAGAGGGGGAAATACTTACCATTTACCCCTATCACTGCACCACTAGCTGCTGTTTCAAGATTGAGGGAATTTTTCATCTGTTGAAACCTCCCGATCCTCTTCTGGTTCATGCCTTAACTTCAACATAACCATTTTTTTCTTACTGCGCAAGCGCAGAAGTAAAACCATCATCGATCTTGAAGAGGAAGGAGGAAGGGAAGAGGCTTGTATAGATGCTGGCTTTCTTTAAATTATATCTATTATTAGTACAATCTCATCTGCATTTTGGCATGAAAGTTACAACTACTTTTAACAGCAGCTACAAAGACTAAATCATGAACAAAGACTACTTGATCAAATATTATTGTGCGCTAGATCCTTAAACATAAGGTCCCAGAGAGATTGATCACAATCCTATTGCAGGCCAGGCCAAACCTTTTTGTTTCTTTTATGGAAATGATATCAAACCGTGAAGTTCAGCTACAGGACTTGAAGTCATTTTATAGGTTGAGTAAAGTTGCTGCAAAGTATTTTTCAGTTCTCTCTGGTTCGAGAGTTGATGAATTACAAGGAGGTTGGTCAGACGAGTAATAAACAGCCTGAGTCTTTCATTGCAGTAGTCAGTCAATCACACTGAACCTAAACAGAAAATTATATCTTCCACCCCATCCTCCCTCATCTACAGCAGCTGAAGGTATGGCTATTGCTTGTTCCTCATTGGAACAAGTGACAGACAGTAGTGTCACATCAAGTGAATGATAGTGTTGATGTTAACATCAAACCCCTTGAAGTCTGGATTTGAACACCCCTGATACAAGACAAACTGTACTGAATGTTATTGAGCAGGACAGACTGTACGCGAATGACAATGACCAGTAGCAATCCGTGAAAACAGAGAACTGGCTGCCAACTGGCACCGTTTAAAATGATACAAATTATATCTGAAAGGGAAATTTTAAAGATATGATTTCTTTTTTAAACAAACGAGTACTGTGTGTAACATTACCAAGCGAATAAGAATGTTTTGTGCTGTTTAATGGGAAACATTAAGTATCAAAGGGAAATAAATGAAAACTGTAAAGTGAAACGTGTTCATTCATTTGAGTCATCCTCATTACAATGACATCCATATTTGTGCGGTTATACTAAAACTTTTTAGGGGCTTATTCATGAAAGCCTGAACAGTGGCATAAAGGTCCAAATTCACATTTATTCACCACTTCCCAAACTCTGAATATTCAGCAAACTCTTACCAACCAGTTCAAACACTTACGACAAACGCTGAACTTACGGAGCTCTTCTCATCACTGTGTGCATACGCACAGGTAATTTACCTATTTATCAAGTGTTGTTAGTCTGTCACAGTAGTGAATTTGACAGGGTATATTGTGTCACATTCATAAGTTTCACTTCACCAAATTCAAGTGGCAAATTAGGGGGCTGATGACGGGGCTGCTACTGTTTTACTGTCTATGCCACACAACGTAAGAGACGGCTACTGACACCATTTGCTTCTTCACTATGGGAATCCTCTATTTACTGAATAAGGAGTAGGGAACTCATGACTATCAGAACGTAGCAACCTGAAGTGATAAGAATTCACTTCCACAGTTAAATTGATAAATAAGCCCCATGTTTCAAAGAAGATATAATGGATATTAGTCAGTCACTTGTCTTTGTAGAGCCAGAAGTAAAGACCTGCAATCAAGAGAACTTTAGTGGGCATGATCCTGTCAGTGATGCTACCAAGCTATGGCCATATAATTTATCCTTAACTACAAATTGTAATCTTACAGCACAGTGTACCACCGTGCTAGATTTTAATTCCTTTCCCCTAAAAGTAGAATTTCTGGGGATGTCATATATTATGTATGTGTTAATGCAGTATTTCAGTGTAGACACCCAGACCTACAATAGGGTGAGTAGTCACAAATGAACATACTATAATGAGTTTTCTATAGCCACCCCACAGATCAAAGGGTAAGTGTATTGGTTTCTGAGGACACCCTTCTTATATACAGGATGGAGGGTTTCCCCATACACCAGTGTTATTAACTGGGTGCCTACTGGAGAGTATGTAGACCCTCCTAAATGTAAATACCTTACCAGCATGTAAGAAGTAGATGGGCAGAGGTGGAGTTTATTGATTTCTTCTCTGTAGAACGCTATACTAATTTATGAGAAATCCTCATGATCAGTGCACAACACAGTACTTGAATTGAATTCACTGCTCAAGCATGGTCATCAATTTATGTTTTTATATATGCACATATTTGAACAAGTTATTTCATCACAAACATACCTTACGGTATTACACTAGGGGAGTTCCCCTATCTCTGCTTTCATATACTTACCAGCGCATCCACCACTTCGTACCCACGGATTACAGGACTAATTTATGGATATTCATAGTATAAATCTCTAGTACAAACCCCAAAATCAGAAAAGTTGGCACGTTGTGTAAATCGTAAATA
>WMED01025647.1:0-10975 GCA_019650415.1 Pipa parva
CCCTCAGCTCCTGATTGCTCTCCCAGCCCCAGATTGCCCCGCAGAGCTGCCAATTCCTTCTCAGGTTCCCAGAGTGTCATTTTGTGTTATTTTGATTGGTGGTGTGCCCCAGGATTTTGTAAATGTAAAAAAATGTGCCGCGGCTCAAAAAAGGTTGAAAATCACAAGTCTAAATTAACTAAGACAGCCGCGACTGTGTTCCTAGTTATCAGTATTAGATTTCCCTGCCTCTGGATGGTGTCACTCTCTGCTCCTGAGGTGAGGTAATCTAATACAGATAGCGATGAATACAATCATCACCATCTTAGCGCAATTAGACACACTGGAACAGTAAGCAGAGTCGGGCAACTACTGGTAGTATTAGGTTGCCGGGTGCTCTCATCCTTTGCTTGTTCCGGCTTGTCTAAATGAGGTAAGACAGCCACGACTGTATTCCTCGCTATCAGTATTATATTGCCCCGCCTCCAGATGCTGTCACCCTCTGCTCTGGCTTCACAATCTGACAGCATTGCATCTGGAGGTGGGGCAATCTAATACTGATGGCGAGGAACACAATCGCAGCCATCTTATTTCTGTTAGTGAAGTGTCTGCAGGGGTTGAAGGGCCCAGAGATTTCTTCAAAATCAAAGTAGTGGGGGCAGGAGAGCCTTGTTGCAGTATTGCACTTTTAGCACCCTGAAAAATCTAGCGATGGCTTTAATTTTTCCCTCTACATACTTTTGTGAGACCTTATTCTCTGCGTTAAATAATATCAAAACCAATAAAAGAAACAGAATGACAGATGAAGTTATTGGCGCTTGCTTGGGCTTGAAGTGTACAAAATATCAACCTTCAATTTTGAAGATTTAGCCAATGAAATTCAGCAACAATTAAGTCACTAGGTAGGTAAGGTAAAGAATTAATTATTTCTGATTTATTAATAAATACATTACATATATTAAAATAACGTATAATTGTTATTAGAGCTACAAATATCAAAGTATTTTGGATTTTTTTGAAGTGACACACCACCCGAGTTATGCTTGTTTTTTTTTTTTATTTTGACACACCGAGCTCAAAAGTTTAGGCATCATTGCCCTAGATCATGTTATAGAGTGTAGCACCATGTTAGCCACAGAAATAAGCAGAGACAAGTAGAATATAGGTGATACCTTTTATTGGCTAACTTAATAGATGGTAAATGCAAGCTTTTGAGACTACATAGATCTCTTCTTCAGGCATGTTATCATACCATGCCTGAAAAAGAGACCTAAGTAGTCTCAAAAGCTTGCATTTACCATCTATCCAGTTAGCCAATAAAAGGTATCACCTATACTCTACTTGTCTCTGCCTAGGTTATATTGTCACTTAGTTGCAGTTGCCATTGTCACTTTTGAATGATTAGTCTCCTTATGCCACACTGGAGCCATGCCATCAACCCCCCAATTCGCCACTCTGAAACGGCGAAGTCAAACAGGTTAAATCGGTGCAGTTCACCTAGTCGCATTTGCACCACTTTTCTACTTAGTCAATAAAAGTACCTATGCATGTGTTCGAAACTGATGCGAAGAGCTCCGTAAATGTGTGACTATCGTAGTCACCCGAATTGGTCATGTATTTGCTGCTTCGCAGAGTTTGGTCAATAAAAGAACATGGCGAATTAAAGAATAGACGCAAAATCATAGCCCTATGTGACTATTCAGACTTTAATCAATGTGGTCAAACAGAGATCAGGAATTCAGTTTTAAGGCCAGGGTCACACTAGCCAATTTTCAGCCGAGTATTTTTAATTAGGCTTAATACTTTCTATGGAGCAAAACACAATAGCCTGTATGGATTATCCCACAGGAAACAATGCAGACTGTTTCCAGCTCAGCTGAAAAACAGCTAGTGTGACTATATACTATTTTAGAAGTTATATGCAGAAGTAAATGACATTCCAATTAAACTGAGAATTTCTCTATTCCTGCCAGGGGTGAAATTTATTAAAGTCGTAAATTTTACCGATCGATCGAAATTTCAAAAATATCGATCATTTCGCCTTTAATAAATTTTGTGTTAATGGTCTTTAAAAGAGCAGAATGGAGTTATGGGGTAAAATTTATGGGACTTAAAATAAGGACACGTGGGCAGTTCTGGACTCTGCCATCCACCCTTTACAAGAGAGAGCTCCTGTAGAAAGGATCAACTAGAAAAAGGATTGAAATTGTAATCAGCTTCAGGGGTGTAAAAACTGTGGATGCAGCTGTGACCAGACCAGACAGATATCCAGGGAAGAATAGATTCTTTGGAAAACTTGTGGAATCTGTAGGTAGCGCAAAGACATAAAACAGGAGAGGGAACAGTCTCCTGGTGTGATATAGTCATATAATTACACACCACTCAACGCGTTTAACATCTTTCGTCTTATTTGCACAAATATCCAGGGGTCTCAGCTGCCCTGCTTTGAATGCTGCCCTTGCTGCCAGTCCTGCAGCACTCACACTGGCACCTGCAGGGGGTTCTGCTGCAAATCCTGTAATATAGACACTGGTACTTATAGTACGCCCGTTGTTTGCTCCATTCTAGAAATTATGGATTTTACTAGTTGAAACCAGTACATATCTGATTACATTTCAAAGCAATATATTCAGTGCATAGTAAGTGTGATTACCAATTAAAAACTAAAGGTGGGATGCTGACCAGGTCTAGTAACACATAGCAACCTATCAGGTTAGAGCTTGGTATTGGCACTGAATTTAGCATTACAGTAAAAATGACAGCTTATATAATGGAATTATACTGCTCTCCCTACTGTTCTCTTGCACTAGATCTGCGTTCTGCACTAAGAGTAACCTAGAACTAAATGACTCATATCTTGCTCTGGAAAGAAAGCAGCAAGAGGATGAAATGGTTTGCTCTTTAGCATTTGGTGTAACTAATAATCAAGCGTCCTTCATTCATTTTAATATAATCCACCCAACTTTATTTAAGCAGGAATAATCTTTAAATCATAGAATGGGCTATATTTTCTTATATATCTGAGTGCCAGATAAATAATTATCATGCAAGAAAACACAGGAAATGTGGAGAGTTTCTTCTTAAATTCCCATGTGCTTGAAAGGTGCAATGTATCCCAAACTATTGATCTGGTAAAAGCATCCAGTGACAGGCTTTCATCCTTTCAAGGGTAGTAAAAGACAATGTCTGCCTGTCGAGACATGAAACATGGGGCTTACCAAGTCTTTGGTTAACTGTACTACAAAGACAAGCCATACATTTATCACTGTCAAGCTGTATATAAAAGGCCAAAACACTCGCCAACAATTATTTATCAATCTGTCATGTTTAAATGCATTGAGAGTCATGTATAAAATGGGTCCATGCGAAAAGTAGGTGGAAATTCCTAAACTTATAACTGGAAGTTGGAAAGATGGGCAGCGTTGCTGTACTACTTTCCATTTACTTTACTCACAGACATTGTGATTATATACAATGTATGTGACTGGGACTGAAAAATATGTAAACTAATATTTTTTATAAAAATAACTGTACATTGGCAATTCGATTTCCAAACAATTGTTAGTGATTCACTGATCCTGATGCTGTTAAATTATTGCACTCAAAGAAGTTTTATCAAAATAGGAATGATAAATTATCTTTATTTATACACAACATATTATGCAGTGCTTCATAAAAATGATTACCGGTCGAGTTCTGCTCTGAATTATTTCAATATTTTATACAATCCCATGCTGTTTCAAGGATACGTCTCAAAAAAGGTGTCTCATGCGGTAATAATCATATATATTCTGGAATCTTATATAGTATTATAACCTTAGCATATCCTAACTTTCGTATTGCTTAATCAAAAATCATTGCTTCCTTTATGCCATTACTATGGAAAACGTTATTAATAGAAATACTTTACAGAAGGCATAAACTGTAATCATACAGATATTAAACTTTTGGAGCAAACCTAAACATAACTATAAATGGTAAAATCTTATGAACTGCCTTGTACTGATGAACAAATTAAATTATATTAAAAGCATCTATAACAGCCCCTCCCAGTGCTTATTTTAGTACTTCCATAATATAGATTAATGTTTTATATATATATATATATATATATATATATATATATATATATTGTTGCTTTATAAAATGGATCCATGTAATATTGTCCTCCCCTTGCTGCTTCTCTCTTATAGTAAAAAATTGGAAATCACCACAATTTGCAATTTGTATGTGATGTGAGGATAACTCATGCTCTCCACAGTGTCTTGGTTGGGTCAGTGGTGACTCATATCTATGCTGCATTAATATGCTGTTTCATAAGCTCTGTTTGTTGGGTGTACATTAAGAATCTATTGAATAACCATGTCATAATCTGCTATATAGGATACAGCATATGACAACATATGAAGAGTGCATAACTGCTTAAAAATAATCTTAAAGAGGCATGCCTTATTCAGAGATATGTTTTATAGGCTTTAGAGGTGCACAGGGCAAAACAACTATCTTTAGGACAGTAAAGTAAGACAATGATACTGTGCACACACACACACAGGGGTTATTCACTAAAGTCTGAATTGTTGGGTATAGGTGCAAATTTGCCAGATAAAGACAGTTGCAATAGGCTGCTACTGTCACAGTCGCATCTTTATAATGAGAATATTGTCGCAGTTGCGACTTTATTATCAGAAAATTGTCGCAATCTTTACAATGGGGAAATTGTGAAGGATTTGCTATGGGAATCCGCTGTTTGCAAATTCGACAGTTGAATTCCCACCTTAGTAAATAACCCCACAGTATTTATGTATGTATGTATTTATAAAGCTCCACAAATTTACGCAGCGCTGTACAATTCAGCAATACAAATATAATACAGACATGGGTAAAGTGCATTACACAATACAAGTATAATATCACAAGGGTACTGTGATACTTGCTAGTTAGTGGTTAACACAAGAGGTTGGAGGTCCCTGCCCCTTAGAGCTTACAGTCTAAAGTAGGTAGGCAATCCTGGAAATAAAGGAAACCCAACTTTCTTTTCTCTTATTGAAAAAAAAAAAATCAACAATGTAGAAAGTCTCCTTAATAACACAATCTATAAACACGGATTTAAAATCAAATTCTACATACACAAAGGCATCCAGAAGTATCAACGGCTGGGAAACAGTCCAACAAGAAATGGGGTACCACTACAGAGTATATAACCAAAAACATTATAAGAAAACTTTATTATATTTTATAGTGTGATATTCAATTTCTCGCTGGAATAATGAGGACATCTGGAAGCTGTGTTTACAATATTTGCATAAACACACTACTATTTTTGTATGGGTTTATAGCAGTGTTATATGTAATTAGAATATTTGTGAGCTGTTATAATATAATCATTAACTGTTACTTAACCTGGAAGCAGTCAATGCAAAGTAAAATATTACATATACCGAATAACTAATGTGCTACATTTTCTACAAGGTCACATGGTGGTCTGGTTATGCAAATGCTTGTACAATATAAATAGATGAAACAAAACATTTTGGAATTATATCCTAAAGGGGTGCTATTTTTTGCAGCCTAATGGGACCTCCCACATAAATGTTTAAATGTAAATATAAAAAAAAATATGTCTGTGCACACAGTGAGCAAGCAAACTCCTACAAAAAATGTATTATACAGGTGTATCCAGTTTATAATTATACATCGTTGTTCAAGGAAACTTTTAGTTTAAAACAAGACACAAGTACAAAGAAGAAGCTGAGAAATTAAAGGCAGTTGTAATCTGGATATTTTGGAAATACAGATATTTAAATTTTAACTGACACACTTCTTAAAGGACCAATAACACCAAAAAAAAAAAAAATCCCATTTGGATTAGCATGGTAGTTATTCAAATACAGTACTTGAAACATCAAAATCTTTGAAGTTAAATTCAAGAGTTTTATTATTTTGTCAGTTCTTATCATTACTGATAGCAGCCATGTTTGTTGTACAGACCTTATCTAGTCCCATTGTTTTTGATAGTGCTTCCGATAATACATATACAGGAAATGTGCCCTAAAGCCCTATTTTTAAAGCTAAATATCTAAATTATCATACTTTATAGACATGTTAAACTTTGTGGAAGCACAGACTGAATATATATATATTTTAGTTATAAATGCTTTTGCAGCATTTTCATTTTTTGGTGTTACCGATCTTTCTTTAAAAGACCAGCAAAGCCAGTATTAGACTATATCAGGCCCCTGGCACATATCAAGGAGGGGGTTCTCTTCACAGTTTATGTCCTGAACTAATAACTAATGATGTCACACATTGATTAGTATTATTTTATAATTAGTACATTTTATTTTTAAGGCTAGGTTCACACTATTGGACGCAGCGTATTTAAAAAAAAAAAAAAAACTCAGGTGAAAATATGCTCAGAACAGACGCCAAAGAAAATCTGTAGCGAACAATGCTAATGGAAGAAAAACGTTCACATTAGCGTTACATTGAGAGCGTATTACCCTAGAACACTACCTGCGCTATTTTTTTGAGTGTATGGAATGTGGCGTATTTTATGTGACTAGATTAGTTTCAATAGGAATTTAATAGTTGCGATCACACACAGCGTAAAAATGCGATGCGTTTGCAAACTGACATTTATTCGGATTCATTTTTTAATAGCAAAAAAGGCAGCGTAAAAGCGCTTCTGAAAATTCACTAGCAAAGAAAATCCTCTTCAAATCTTAGGAATGGGATTAAACAATCCAACTGGGAGCATTTGTAGACTTTTCTTTACAGAGCTTTCACCTAGACTCAACATACTCAAAGGACATTACACCGAATTGTCCTCTGCTGGGCTGCTAATGTACTGCTGGGCTGCTAATGTACTGCTGGGCTGTTAATGTACTGCTGGGCTGCTAATGTACTGCTGGGCTGCTAATGTACTGCTGGGCTGCTAATGTACTGCTGGGATGTTAATGTACTGCTGGGCTGCTAATGTACTGCTGGGCTGCTAATGTATCCTGCTTTTAGTGGAGAGGATTTTCTTTGTCAGTGAATTTTCATAAACGCTTTTCCGCTTCCTTTTTTGCTATTAAAAAAATGAATCCAAATGAATGTCAATTTGCAAACACAGTGCATTTTTTTGTGATCATAACTGTTAAATTCTTATTGAAGCGAATCTAATAACATAAAATACGCCGCATTTCATACGCTCAAAGAACCAGCGCGGGTAGCATTCTAGCGTAATACGCTCTCAATGGAACGCTAAAGTGAATGCTTTTCTTCTATTCTGAGCGTATTTTAATTGGAGTTTTTTTTTTTAAATATGCAGCGCACAATACGCTAGTGTGAACCTGGCCTAAAAGGGATGCATTTTCCACAGCACTATACAATGTGTTGGAAAATGCAAACAACTTTATACAAGCAATCTGACACAAAAGGGTCAAAAGGCCCTCCCCTTGCTTGGCTTTAAAGGTGAGATTTTTACTAGGAATATGTAGGGAATAACAACCATGCCAATCTCATATAATTTTTATCTTTATCTGGTAGTTTACACGAGGAGAAGAGGCAATTTTCTTAGGTTCTTCACCAATCAAATACGCAAAAAAAATAATAAAAAATCTCACGGGATTCGAGCAGCTTTGTTTTATTCATAGGATGGTTAGATGTGCACAATGATTTTTCAAATGAGTGATGCAAAAGCACCTGTTTGCATAAGAGAAAAAGTAACAATGAAGAAGTTCAAATGCCGCTAATGCATATTTTACCTTATAAACTAATGCAAATGAGGCAGCAACTGGGTATGTTGATAATTCCGTTTCCTCCCCGTGTCTTCTGAATTATTGAAGAATACATTTTCTTTTATTGCTGCTATAACCTTGAAAAATGTTTCCTTCTCCACATATAACTTTCTGGGATATCTTGTTCCCTTAGAAAGAAAGCCGCTTCAGTTATGGATAGCTTTTTCCATCCCCAGCTTTCCTCAACATGAAACGCTCTTGACTTTTTAAATGTTTATGGATATATAGTAGCAACGAAGAAATGAAAATAGTTTTAATCATAAAAAAAAAATAACTTGCTTTCGGTATGGGACTCTGCTCATTTCTACCACAGTCGACAGTTAACCATTGGCCTACGTATAGATATGGAATTTTTCCTAAGACAGGGCTGTTTGTTTGGATCAACAGTCTAAAATGCTTTATTTAAATATTGTGCTTTATTAAGTTGGGAATCTACCGGCCACAAATTTTTATAGTGCCCTATAGATGCCATCTTCACTTGAAAGCCGGTAATAAAGTCAGGGATTATTTCTAGCACCAAGGCCAGTTGCTATCCAGTCCAGTTTTTAATGGTTCATATATGGTGTGTGTCTCAAAGGGTTTGCTTATTTCTCCTTTAGTTACTGTTACACTTCCAGCACTCATTTAATAAGAAGATATATGTGCTCTTACAATTTTTTGATTTTTGCTTCTCTATTGGGCCCATGGAGGAGAAAGGGCACAGAACTGCTCCTAACAGGTAATTTCCTGCAAAACTATAGTGGTGGTGGGGGGGGGGAAGCAGGGTAGATTTTGCATGGGGGTACACACCAATGTACGAATGTCATTGGGACTTACACAATGCGGTATCCCCATTGCTTTGAACCACACTACCGGCTAACTGATAAAAACAATAAGAATTAACAGTTACAGTCACTTTAACACTTTGTAAAAACAGAGTTTGTAACTTCCCAAAGTGTATATTCTGTAGATGAACGTCTGTGTAAAAGATAACTGCACAGAGTATGCATATGGTTTACTATCCATCCACAGTATTATTTCCAGGGGATTCTCTGCCTATATCCCCCAAATCTACTCAGGGGGTTATTCACTAAAGTGAGAATTCGACTGTCGAATTCTCAAACAGCAGATTCCCATTGCAAATCCGCGACTGTGACAAATTTCCCATTATAAAGTTGTGATCGTGACAATATTTCTATAGTAAAGTTGCGACTGTGACAGTTGCAGTCTGTTGTGACCATCTTTAGCTGGCGAATTCACACCTTTACACAACAATTTGGACTTTAGCCAATATCCCCCTATATGTCTACAGGACCAGAACAGTGTTTGCCCTTATTTGAGCAACCAATATCATAAGGTTTCTCAGACAAAACAAATGTACCATATGTAGTAATGATATATGGAAACCAAGGCTGCATGTATTACTGACGGCAAGCCATCATTTAGGCACGTAATGGAAGACTAGCAAGTCTCAAGGCAGATGCCTATAAATGTATAAATTGTGGGAGTTATATTTTACCCTCAGATTTGAGAAACCAAACAGATAAGCAAAATTTAATGCACAAATTCAGTAGCAATCTACACCTTAGAGACCAGCACTCTTCAAAAAAAAAAAAGGGATGAAATGCCCCTTTCCAATGTTTTAACAACATCAGCTGTCCTGTTTAGTAATACGAGGCAACGGCCTTATATTAAATGAGAAATGTATGTGTGGCCATCTAGAATCCTAGAGGAAAAACCAGATAAGTAGTGTATAATTTATACGGTATGTTATATATGAATACTCTTTTTTTTTTTTAATAATGCTAGGTTACGTAGAGCTGAATAATTAAAAAAATACAATTATAACACAGACGTGTTAAGACATGTTCAATAGAATACATGGTCACGCTGCCTCTTACAGCTAACCAAATAATCATGGCCTTAGACAACACTAGATTTTCCCTCACAATAAACCATCCACAACATATGCCTCTCCCTCTGCATGTAGGATTGCTTGCTGAAACCTTCAGTCTGCAGTTGTTCCCTCTTTTTGTGAAAAAGACACAAATTTTTATGTCCACTATTCCTCTCTCAGATCCCAGGGCCGTGTCACCATTGTGATCTCTGTCTTCCAGTGGCTGTTTAAAAGGTTGACTTCAGAAATTGCAGGGACCTGCAACCTAAAAACGGCCCTACCCCCATATACACAGCATGTCCTTGAACAATCCTTTTAGACTGCAAATTGACCAATTACAGTACGTATTACTGAGCAAGCCATTCATTTGTTTTGGAAGTCAGCATTATACTAGCTCACTGGGTCCCCCACAGCTTGCTCAGCTTTCTGGCCTCCCAACAGCAGGACTTTCTTTTCCCTTTTTGACAAATCTATTAATATTGCATGGGTGCAACCAGCAGTGGAGCATCTCATCCCTGGGCCCAGTGTAGGATCTTCAGCAGGCCTCCCTTCACCAGGCCTCCCTTCACCAGGCCTCCCTTCACCAGGCCTCCCTTCCCCAGGCTGGTGCAGCATCCTGCCAGACCAAATTGCAATTTAAAATTGTAACTGCTGCAACACCTATTATTATGCCACTGGCATGACAAAAGGGGTTACAGCGATCAGTGACCCAGGCTGCTTTGATCCCACAGCCAGACACTTATAATAACCTGGTGCCCTCTGTATCCCAGGAAATTGTTCTTTATCGGGTTCGGGGGCGTGGGTTGCATTGCAAGGGAAGGGAGCCGAGTGCCAATGTTGGTAAGATTCAAAATATTAAACTGATAAAGATACAAAGAACTTAAGATACAATAACTCTATGTTTGCCCAATATCTACTACATTAAATGTGTAAATTGCAGTCAGAGGAGTATAAAAGATGGATTATTTTGTTATGTTTTAGGAATACGTTTCAAATTTTCCACTTTCAGTTCCTTGTGTTTTTGGCAAGTTTTTATCCTCCTTCAACACCATTACAAACAACCTTCTCAAAGCTTTACGCAATACAATCTACACAGAAGATTTTGTTCAGAGCTATAACTTCAATAATTGTAAATTAACTAAAAAAATTTTTTATAGGACCGTATGTGCATGGCTCTACTGAGACGGCAACCATATAAAGTCAAAAAGTTCAGCAGACTTATAACTAGCATTACACTGTTAAGTGCCTCGTTTATAAAGTAGACATCATAAAATCATTTAGCGGGTAATTCACTAAGCTCCGAAGTGAGCTGCGTACTGTTCGCCTCACTTCGGAGTTA
>WMED01025648.1:0-10975 GCA_019650415.1 Pipa parva
GCTGTATCATATGTTAATTATATTAAAGAATTTCAATTTACAAGAAAACCGCTCACTTTTTAAAAATACACAAATGTATGAAAGTAATACTTCATTGTTTATAGTTGTGAAAAAATAGGCTACAAAATATTGTTTATGAAGTTGCACCTTTTCTGTATATAATATAATGCCAGTGTCTACTAATAAGGTCTTGGAAAAACCCACATTTTTCTGACCTACACAAAGATGGTAGTATGCAGTGCTGTGGATGCATTCATGACTGTCCATGATCACTTTTGCTGCAGGAGGAGCTGCATATGAATGGTGCTGTCAGTCCAAATGACACTGCTGAAGAGGGAATTGAGCATGAGCATATTGGAACCTCCATGAGAAAAAACCAAACTGATCGTGGTGGGGGTGGAGCAGCTATGAAAGAAAATGTATGCCAGGTGAGAAATTTCAGGCAAGCTTTTCTTTGTATTTGAGTCGCACACCAAGTACTTTAGGTGGACTACTACTTCTTTATTTAACTTTAGTTGTTGTTACTGAAAGGTCATAGTGAGGTTTAGGCAAGGAAAGAAAACTTTTTTGTTTTACCCTGTTCATTTAAAGAAGTGCTAAAGGCTCATTACTTCTATTGATGATTAAGAGGGGAAGAAGGGGTAAATATTTACTAGTAGGTATTTTATTCTCCATCACTACCTCCTGCTCTCAATAGCATGCAGATTTCTTTCCGCTCTTGCGCTCTTGACAAGTGGTGAGATCTTCTCTTCTTGTCCCTGCGTGTTTTGGCGAATTGAGCAAAGCGCAGTATGTTTTCTGATGTAAAATTGCTACTACACTTGCTCAAGTGTATGTTTTAAATTCAGCTAAGAAAGGGTTGGCCGTTCAGTTTTCATGATATGCTGCATAGGAATAAAATTGATGAGCTGGACTTGTCATATGTTTAGGAATGAAATTGATGAGCTGGACTTCTTATATGTTTAAAAAAAATTATAAATGAAAGCTATGAGAGTCAGCCAGCTCTTACCAGAAAAAAAAATAGCCTGCTTCTCAAAGTGCTTCAAGGTTGACTTTGAATTTAAGTAAGGGAGAATGCTCTGATAGTTTTTCACTGGGAACAATTGTGTTGCCAAGGGAATCTGCTCAGATACACTGTGATAGGACAGATTTTGTTGTAGTTTTAAGTGATAATGGGTCATTTTGAAACCATGCAAAAGAGTTTTCTGTCCATGCTGTAGGTCATGTGAAATGCCCTTCAAATTTTTGTGGGCTGAGAAGTAGATTGCCTGTCTTTTTGTCAGACTTTGGCATGCGTTGCCAGTCAATATACGTTGTTTTCACAGGTGTTTGACCGGCTGGTGGAGATGTTTGTGATAGTTATGAGTCTGAAATGTCAGTTTCCTCTGGCTTTTGCCTTTCAATCGCTGCCACATCTTCCCATGGTTCTACAAAAGATCAGATAACATCAAATCAAGGTCATTCTAATTTCTTCCAGAAGGCCCTGGAGAGTGTTGTTAGTGTTCATTTTGCCTTTGTGGTCCCCTTCTCCTTGCTGAAACTACTTTTGCAGGATCCTTTAAAATCAGGCTAGCAAGAGGCTAGTTTTGGGTGAAAGATTCTTCATTCTGAAATTGCTCCTTTCTGATTAGATTGATAGCAGTTTGGTTGAATTTGGTGTTTTTACCTCCCCAGTTTGAAATTTTTTCCCCCTATGATTCTGTGTCACCCAAAAGATCTTAGAGAAAAGTAGATTTTGTAAAAGCTATTAATTCTTCCTCTGAGTCTCTAGTGGGACACTGGTTACCCACCCTTGGTTTTTGGTTTTCTAACATAGCTGCTTCCTTTAAAAAAAATAAAAACCTGAGAGGTTCTCTTTAATATCACATATGAAGCTAGAAGTTTTGGAAAATCTAGAGCCCAATGGATTTAATAATTGGGGTCATAGTAAATTACTCTAATTTACAAAGTGAATGATCGTATCATGTAATTCCTTAACCCCTCCCCCTTTCCTCCCCTCATGATAAGGTGACCTCCGTGTTTAATGCAACAGTCAATACTAACATAATCGATGTAAACTGCTTTAATATGTTCCCTCATTTGTACTCTGACTATGACATCATCTGTATTACTGTTAAATGTAACTTGATATTTTAAAAGAGAATAAATTTGACTATTGAAAAAACAGTTTGCAGAATGGTGCACGCATGCACCTACCAAATGGCTGCAACACTCTTGCTGTAAATGCTATAATCCGGAGTCAGGCATTGTGGGCTTCTGGTGCAGGGCAGGCTGGAACCACCATTTGTTGGAGATTTTTGCAAATAACCTGTCCTTGTAGTTGACTGCAAGGTGTAGCAACTTTAACTTAAAACCACTTGTTCTGGTACACAATTTTTAGTATTGTTGCAGCATAGAATAACAGGGGTAGCCATTAGTACTGATATTTTATTTAATAATTTAGGATTTTTATTTTAAATAAACTTTATTTGTTTATGTACCATCTACACACGGTGTACAATGCTGCATAACCTTAAAGCTTATATTCTTGAGAGGTACTGTTGACACATGTGGATTTTAACTTCACTGGCATAATGTAGTGTTAACTGTATCAGCTATCCTTAAAATAAGCAGATATAAATCCAGAAGCAATGAGAACAGTGCCATCTAAACTTGGGAGTGGAGCATAAATGTCTGGTTAAATAAGGGTTTTGGGTTCCCGGAGGATTAAGACATTTTCCTGAGTGAGGTTTACATAACTGGTCCCTTCACATTATGATAATATAGAAGTGTGGGTGTGCTGGATACTGATTTTTTCTTTTTTTTTTCTTTTAAAATGTATTTCATGTATATATTCAAATAACCTTTGATTCCAATATCTTGTTGATAGCCTATTAGCTGAGAATAACTTGAAGTAGACCTTAAGGAAAATACAAAAAATGAAACTGGAAATCTATCCTATTTTTTAATATTTTTATCAGGGCTGTGGAGTCGGTAAGCCAAAGCCCCGACTTTGACTCCTCAATTTCCCCTAACTCAGACTCCCTTATACATGCCGCATGTTTAAGAGATAACTTAATTTAAGCTTTTTATCATCCTTATGATACAATAAACAATTAGAACACAAAAAACTTTAATACATAACTTAACTGAACTGGAATTGTTTTGTAAAGAGTCAAAAACACCTTCATCCAGGATCCAGGAACTGATTAAAAGCTACAGGAAGCGACTAGAGGCTGTTTTTTTTTTTTTTTTGGAAAAGGAGGATCTACTAAATATTAATGTCACTTTTCTGTTGAGGTGCCCATACTTTTGCACCTGTCAAATTTTAGTTTAATGCATATTGCACATTTTCTGTTAGTACAATAAACCTCATTTCAATCCAGAAATATTACTGTGTCCATCAGTTATTAGATATATCAAACTGAAATGGCTGTTGCAAACACCCAAATATTTAGAACTAAATATGATTAAGATTAATAGGGGGTGCCCAAACTGTTGCATATGACTGTATGCAAAACGCTGCAGTAAGTGGGAATAAACCCGTTTTCAACAAAAACGTTGAAAGCTAATTTTTGTAGTGAGCAAACTTCTTTAATCCTGTTTTCTCTAGCAGATCTATGATGAGTGCAGCCATTCCTTCCAGTGCCTTTTGCTCTGATCTGTAGCAAGGAGCTTCACTACTGAGCATGTACATAAAGTGCAGTACACATTCATTTCAATTAAGAGCCTAGATCCTTATATAAGGAATAGAACAGACCTTTACAGGACATTTCATTATTTTCCCAAATTCTTATGAAAATATATTCAGCATATACTGCAATGAACTATACCAATGTATTATATATTTTTGCAAAATTGGCCCCGACTCCAACTCCATGACTCCGACTCCACAGCCCTGATTTTTATCCCTTGAACAATTTGGATGGTAGGGTCTTACTGTTGTTTTCTAATGTTGCACTTTTATTCCTGGTAGTCTCATTACTTTCTATATAAAGCATACATGTCCTTCCAGGCAACAGCCAATTCCCCTCCAAAAGAGAGAATCTGCATGTAGCATTTCTGCACTGTTCTTGGGGAGTAAGAAATATTTATGACTGAAATAGCCAACCTGTGACTTGCTAGCTGTTTACCTAAATTAACTGCTGCCTTGCAGCGCTGGGTCCTGGGTTCAATTCCACCCTGGACTTCGTCTGCACGGAGTTTGTATGTTCTCCCTGCACCTGCATGAGTTTCCTCCCACAATCCAAAAACATACATCTGTGTGTGTGACTGAATAGGGAAACCAGATTGTAAGCTCCACAGGGCAGGGATTGAAGTGAATGATTAATCTCTGTAATGCGCTGCGTAATATAGTAGCACTATATAAAAATGAATAAACCGATAAATAAAATAAAATTTATAAGTCTAGAATGCTGAGAGGTTTTGAGTAATAAAGCATAATCTATAGTAGTAAATTCTGATGGCTAGAATTGTGATTTTTATTTGTGCTAAATAATGCATTGCATAACTGTGTATCCAGTATATCATGCCTCTTCTGTGGAACTGAACATTCAACTTCACAAAACTATTTTCAACATACAAAGTGCAATGTCACAGCTTTTGTCTATTGTCACTTGCAGGTGTGTGAGAAGCCTGGGGAGCTGCTGCTTTGTGAGGCTCAGTGCTGTGGAGCATTCCATCTGGGATGTCTTGGCATGGAGACTATGCCTCAGGGGAAGTTCATCTGCAAAGAGTGCTCTTCAGGTAAACATCAAAGTTTGTTTTCCTTTCTATTCTGGACAGTAACTTCTTTTATTTGTGTGAATTTTCACTAAAGGAAAAAAATTGTAAAAACTTGTCAAATTTATCAGAGTGTGGGTCAGAATCTCCAAGGAGGTCCTAAAATATAACACTTAGTTGGCTGCCAAACAGAATTGTCTCTAGCTTTTCCCTCTAAAATAAAATAAAACGTAAGCATATTATGCACTTTCTTATACACTCATGGATATAATAAACTGTAAATAAAATATATACAGTATTTAGTTGATATACAGGTTATAAACACTTTATGTAGGCTTCTTCAAACAATGCAAAATGATCAGATAAGATTTATTTTCTTTAAATAAAAGACAAAATTCATCATCATTTTATATTTTTTCTTATTGTTCAGCTAAGCATAGGACACTAAGATCAGTTTTTAACTGATTATTTCTTTTTAAATATGTTTGGGAGCTTCAAGAATGATCGGTGTAATGAGTCATTGAAATATTGTTCCCAATTCCAGAAAAACAGTGCATCTAAACTGCACTCATATTTACAATACTGAATGCACAGAGAGTTGTGGCAGCGCTGGATGCTGGGGAGAATTTCAACACCCCATATCACTTGTCTGATACTGAGTATATCACCATCTCCGTTACTTCATTTTTACTCATTTGATTGTGCTCATATTTAGTCACATTTCAATACGTATATACACCACGTAAATAGTGATACCTCATCACCATTGTTGCATTTCACTATTTAAAGGGGTAACATCCCCTCACGCACACCTATAATCTTTATTTTATTTTTTATTGTTTCTTGTCTCACACAATTGTCACCACCAATATTGCGTTGGACAGTATCACACTAGGGGTTTCCTTCCCCTCTCTTTTGTTTTTCTTGTTGAAATTCTCCCCAGCATCCAGCGTTGCCACAACTCTCTGTGCATTCAGTACTTTATGGACAATCTCTTCTTTGAGGTCATAAGGCAGATGATCTCTGTGGTACAAGCGTAGGTTTTTGAACATTGGAACTTTTACCTTTCATTTTACCACCACTCCACTGTGCACTGTTTATACATTGTGACTTTTCATCATATTTTATATGGACTTTTACTTTGGTATATATATTTAGATTCATCATTATTTCATTGTTTTTTTGGGCGCTCTACCTTTTTATTGATCATTTCCTCTTAAGGATTTGTCATTTTTCCTTTTACTCATATTTACAAGGCTAAATTGGCAATTATATGGTGTCTTCTTGCATCATGATGTATCCATCTCAGCTCTTCAAATTCTTTGGTTGCTCAAACAACGGAATAAACGCTCCTAATAATGTAATACCAATAATTTTTAAGAATAATATAATTGATATAATATATGCACTTACTTGTCCAGTTAAAAAAGAAAGCATGTAACGTGTATAAGAGATCAGTACGTACACGGAAATGATCCAATGTAGTTTCGCCTATCTCTAGGCCTTTTTAAGAGATTGGAATGATAATTGCTGAAAATCCTGAAGACCCCATGTAAGAGCTTTTGCTGGACAGTATTTTACTCTTTTCTACTAATTTCTGGACACTTGAGTACTACATCAATGTTTATTGATTTGATTCATTTATCTATCAACTAAGGAATTAACTTTTTTGATTGTTTATAGAATTGATTCTTACTGATCTTTTTAAATTTTTATCAATTTTAACATAAATTAGTATCCATTTTTGCACGATCTTTTAGATTTTGTTACTTCAATTCCAATACTAACTTCTGAACATAGTGTGTGACAAGCCACACACAATTATTTTATGGTTGTAAAAATAAAATCTATATTTGGACAGTATAGCTTTCCTTTAAATTATCTGTTCACCACATTCTCGTACATGCGCTATTTAGTTCTACCTACAAGGAACTTGTATGATTCTAGCTATTTTCCTTCCCTTTCAGGTGTACATACATGCTTTGTGTGTAAAAGCTCTGACCAAGGAGTGAAGCGCTGCATGCTCCCTTTGTGTGGGAAATACTATCATGAAGAATGTGCCCTTAAATACTCTCCTACCACTCAGCACAACAAAGGATTCCGCTGTTCTCTTCATATCTGTATGACCTGTTATTCTGCTAACCCTAGCAATCCCTCTGCATCCAAAGGTGATTATTTCACTTCAGCATCAAAATAATCTGGATTTGGAGAAAACAAAGCTATTGTTTGGCCAAGCAGAGTTCCTGTGACGATTCTGGCAACATTTTGCTCAAAGCTTAGACAATTCATATTTTATCATTTATTTTTATGTGCCATATTTTCTATTATTGAAATTAAAAGTACCCTGTAGACTATAAAAAAAAAAAAAAAAGTGTCTCATTGGACTCTTAGTACGTGTTAAAATGACACATGATTTTGCAGAGTAGTTATATAGAGACAGGGAAATAGATGTAGAAATAAACAGAACTTGGGGAAGAGGTTTTCAGCTTATCCAAGCCCCTCCCTCCTTAATTAAGAGCTATGCTTACTAATCCTCCCCCCCTCTTCTGAAACTAATTAAAATGTACTTTTACTTGCTTAATTAATCTTAGTGCAATTTAGCTCTACGAGACTGAAAAACTGGAGAAAAGCAGCCTAAAACAGGTTAAAGTAAAAAGTTGCTTAATAATCCAAATGCTGCACAGAGGTAACGGGAGGTGGGGCTAAGACTATCTCATAGCCTTTGCTCCAAGTGCTTGTTTTTTCTTCTATTAATATAATTATTCTGCATAATCTGTAAACCAAAACCTGGCATTTTAACACTTGTACTTAAAACTAGATGGCCTAAAACAGAATGCACTTTTTTCAGGCTTTAATGTCCCTTGTTAGAAAAAAACAACTGGCAACAACCCTGCTGACATAATCCTTTATTCTAATAATGCTTGCATGTTGCCAGCATGCCTTCTGTGTAAGTATTACGTAAGTTTTTAACAGTATGTGGTTGAATTCACTACAGTACGCCTTCGCTCCTATTTGCCAGACTATGCTCAGAATTCATGACAATTTTTGTCATCGCTAACTATGATAATATGCAGTTTAGTGAATTTTCATAATTGACTTTGCTATAATACAGCCAATTGTTGCGATGTATGAGGAATTAACTTTGGTTTGTATTTCATGAATCACCCCTTACTTCTTAGGTCTCTTGGCAAAAAAAGTGTTATCTTCCATAATCCTGATCTTGAAAATATTTATTGTTGTCTCCCTGTTTTAAAAGCAATTTGCATCCTATCTTCACCTGTCTGTTTGAGATAGAAGGATTTCTACCAGATTATAACTAGTGTTATTAAAAAGCAACAGCTTGTGAAAATACTTGTCTGCACTAAGACTAAATCTAGTGTCTCACTAGCCTCAGTGCAGTAATCTGCCATGCAACCAAGTTGTTGCGCTATGAATGGGAAACAATCTAAAGATGGGCACAAATCAGAGCGGAATGCTGCATTTACACAAGGGAGTCAAGTCTGGGTGGGGTAGCAGAGTGAATCACTGTGATTGTTTTCCCAAGGTCAGTGTAACACTGGCTGTTTTGTAGCAGAGTTTTTTTAAATTAGACTCATTACTGTCTATGGTGCAAAACATATTGGGCTTGTATGAATTATACCACAACACACAATGGATACTTTTTTTACAGCCCAGCTGCAAAGCAACCAGTGTGATGCTGGCCAAAGGCAAGATGTTATTCTTTACAGAATAAGTTAACTGACAAACAATTTTTACAGAATTGTTTTAACTTCTGGGGAACTACTGTGGTTGGAAAGGTTTTGAGTAATTAATGTAATACTTTAAGTGGGATCCCATGTCGCTTGTACTTTTTTCAGAAGTTTGCGTGTATGTGCATTTGTGTGTGAGTTTTTGAGTATGAAACAAAAAAAATGTAAAATGTGCCCTTTTTGGGGACTTTGGTAGGGCCACACTTGTAGTTGAGCTGCTTGTAATGTATGTGCTTTATCCCAAATTATTTTATCAGTTAAGATAAAAAGTAACCAGTGTGGTCCTGGCATAAAGATATTATTGCAAGAGGTATAACTGCAGTTTTTTTCTTGTGGTAGGTCGTCTCCTGAGATGTGTGCGCTGTCCGATCGCATACCATGCAAATGATTTCTGCTTGGCAGCAGGAACGGTTACTTTGGCCTCAAACAGTATTATTTGTCCAAACCACTTTACACCTCGTCGTGGGTGCAAGAACCACGAACATGTCAATGTTAGCTGGTGTTTTGTATGTTCTGAAGGTGAGTACAGTACCGGGGAGTTGTGGAAGAGTTATCAGATGGTTTCATAATGCATTGTGTCAGCTTTAATCTGTGATAATAAACAGGCTGACATTTTGTAATGGTTATGTAAAATGTAAGACCTGTGTAGAGAAGTTCATACAGAATGTTTGTGTAGTTGCTTTCTGTGTATTCTATTTAAAATGAATTTGGATGTAATGATAAAATCTGTCTGTACTACAAATAATAGCAGCTTGGTATTTTACAAAACAGGAGGAAGTCTCCTTTGCTGCGAATCCTGTCCTGCTGCTTTTCACCAGGAGTGTCTAAATATTGACATGCCGGAGGGAAGCTGGTTCTGTAATGACTGCAAAGCTGGCAAAAAGCCTCATTATAAAGAGGTTGTGTGGGTAAAGGTGGGAAGATACAGGTAAAGTGAATTGTTCTTGAAGTTTCTAAACAAAGATTGGAATGCCTTAGAAAGTAAACATGATCAGCGATCTCACAGCAATACTGGAATTCTATTTAATTATTAATAAAACCCTGAAAAATCACTCCAGGATTCATCATTTCATTTACTTTCACTTGTTAAGTGCATGCTTCTTTAAACTGTATCTGCACAGCTTCTCCTTCTATTATAAGCTTTGACAAAATCATGAAAATGCATTACTACATTATATTTTGGGTGAAACGAACACACACTCTCAAATACAATTCAGTGATTTGATTACACCTTAAATGTGTGAAATGATTTATCCTCCCTAACTTATTCATAGTTTTTACTCTGGGTATACAATCCACACTGGAAGTATTAAGAAAAACGTGTGAAATGATTTATCCTCCCTAACTTATTCATAGTTTTTACTCTGGGTATACAATCCACACTGTAAGTAATAAGTATAATGTGGTGTGCAAGAACAATACAAATAATTGCTACCTTATTTCAAACAGTTACCACACACTCTATTTGGAAATCCTTTCTAAAAATATATGTTAACTAAACACTTCTTTATAATGCCTCATGGTATTTCTTTCTTGATTTTATATAAAGAGCACCATTAATTTGGTGACCTACATTTTTCAGATGGTGGCCAGCTGAGGTGTGTCACCCAAAAAGCATTCCAGTTAATATTCAGAAGATGAAACATGACATTGGAGAGTTCCCGGTCTTGTTCTTTGGATCTAAGGACTATTTGTGGACTCACCAGGCCAGAGTTTTCCCTTACATGGAAGGAGATGCACTCAACAAAGACAAAATGAGCAAGGGAGTGGATGCCACTTACAAAAAAGGTACATATGAGAACTACAACATTTTTTTGTTTAGTGTAATATTTGAAGTATGCTTCATGATTTTTTTCACCTTTTCTAGGTCTAATGGAAGCTGCAGATAGGTTTGAAGAGTTAAAAGCTCAGAAAGAAATGAGACAGCTACAAGAGGATAAGAAGAATGATAAGAAGCCTCCGCCGTACAGGCACATAAAGGTAAGTCAACACATGGCTATAGTAGAGTTCACTAAACAAATATTCAAGTATAAACTGATCACATGAATTTTGTAATGAATATAAAGATTATTTGTAGGTGGCACTCTACCAGTGGCTTGCAATAGCCTAGGGTGTCTCGTGCATAAAATACAGCACCTGATTGCACCCACCACAATCTATAATTTCCTAACAGTTGCCACAACTGAAAAGTTTTAATGCCATGTTGTTTGCTCTCCTTGTTCACTGCTATTTTTTTACAATGGGTAATGTAATTAATTTCCAGTCTGGATGTTATATGAATTTTGCTACTCTTAGAACTTGCCCCAAACTACTTTTTTTTTTCTTTTTCTTTTTTGAATTAACTGGCCTTGTTTATTTTGTGATCCATGGTCTGCTGTTCCCAGCAGCTGTTGTTTAACCCAACACACTTAAACACAGAAATAATATAAATATTGATGTTATCACGTTCTTATCTAAAACACACCTTAGACCAGGGGTGGGCAATTAATTTTCCCAAGGGGCCGCATGAGAAATTGGGATGGTTT
>WMED01025649.1:0-10975 GCA_019650415.1 Pipa parva
CACAACTCCAGCAACATCTCACAACTCCAGCAACATCTCACAACTCCTACATCAAGATGTCTAAAATAAGAGAAAATTGCATTCAGGTGCATAACTGTAGGGATCGCAGTGGTCAAGATTACAATCAGTCCTGTCCCTCCATGGGGCATAGCAGCCCCTACAGGTACACTATGACCCTTCTGCAGCCCACAGAGTCTGTACCCAGCCCCCCCTCCCATATGCTGGTATTTTGTTTTATGTATTTGTTGATCTACAACTTATCATTTTGCTGTTATGCAAAAAAATACATGTGGCTAAACATCTATCATAGCCTTAGGGAAAAAATCAATATAACACCTTTAAGTCCAGCCCCTTTTCCTTGCTGGGTCAGTTTGCTTGCATCTGATTGGACATTACATTCAATCTGTTTAGCTGCGGTTGCACTTAACTATTTAATCAGTAAAGTTACTCAGAAACTATGAAATAAATTGTTTCAGCCTAGGCTTGTTAATTACAAAAAAAATCATTCATTCATTTTAAAAAAAATTCATTTTCTCTAAGTCACTATTGAAAAGGTTATCGGTATCAAAGGAAAAGGAGCTCCACTGAAAGGCATGTAAAGTGCAGCCATGTTAACGCATCAATATTTATCGATATTGATCTTGTTTGATATCGGTAAATTTTATTTGGCATTTTAAAAAAATCGAGGGGAATCAAAAACATGATTTAAAAAAAAAAAAACAGATAACGCAGCGAAAAATGGCTATTTGATTCGAATAGTGGCAAATAGGTCGAAATGAGCTTAATAAATTTGGCCATTTAAAATGTTAAAGACTTTATAGATTTTATCTGAGGAAGTTTTTTGGAAACTAGGTTTACACAAACAAGTTATTTTTCTGTTCCATCAAAGGTAAATCATAACGGCGATCTGATTATAACAGCTTTGTATAACATGTGTTCGCTATGAAGAGTCATGTGAATTCCCAACGTGTCAGGTTTTAACCAGATGTCAATGTGCGTGTGTTGCGGATTTTTTTTCAGTGCTCCATTACAGTCGCTATAGAATGCATGACAACGGTAAGGTTTCCATATGGCCTTATTTAATTACCCAGCCACATTTAACAATAATTAAACCTGCACGCATACGGCCAGTTACACAACGACTCCATCTCTGTGGGTTTTCCCCAGACATATCATCATCAGCACCATTTAAACAAAAGACTGCAGGAGCACGTTTATAAGCATTAACCTTCCTTTTACGGTATTTGTACACCTGGATTTTTCATTGGGAAAAAATACAAATTTGTAAGAAGGTCTTTAAATGTCTGTTTTTATTTAAAAAAAAAAAATTTACTTTCAATATACACCTGGTTAAGTGCAGCACTGAACCCAGTACACAGATATTAAAAGCGTCCATTTACAATGTGCCAAGAGATGTTATGGCAGGGTGAACCTAAGGAGTCACTGACAGTGATTGACAGTCAGATGGATATATTGGGGATATTTCTAAAAGGTCAAAATCTCTCTGTTTTCAAATTGTTTTGCATGAATTATTTTATTTTTTTTTTTTACTGTTAATGGAACAATAAAAAAAAAAAATAATAATAACAATTATTTAATTTCTATGCATTTGGGTAGTGTAATGCCCAAAACATCAACTGCCATGTAAAAAAAATATAAACAAAAGATCAGCACCATCAAAGCCAGCGTCGCAAGAGATAAAAACAAACCAACTCAATGGAATTAATCACTAAAACCTGCAGCAAAGTGGACAGAAAGCCAAGTATCTATAGCAAGAAAGTGTAGAGAAATCCAAACATCTAGGAACAGGGTAAATAACCAGCAACAGGGTAAATAACCAGCAACAGGGTAAATAACCAGCAACAAGGTAAATAACCAGCAACAGGGTAAAAAACCAGCAACAGGGTAAATAACCAGCAACAAGGTAAATAACCAGCATGGCAACTAGCAACAGGGTAAATAACCAGTAACAGGGTAAATAACCAGCAACAGGGTAAATAACCAGCAACAGGGTAAATAACCAGCATGGCAACCAGCAACAGGGTAAATAAACAGCAACAGGGTAAATTACCAGAAACAGGGTAAATAACCAGCATTGCAACTAGTAACAGGGTAAATAACCAGCAACAGTGTAACAGGGTAAATAACCAGCAACAGGGTAAATAACCAGCAACAAGGTAAATAACCAACAACAACGTAAATAACCAGCAACAAGGTAAATAACCAGCAACAGGGTAAATAACCAGCATGACAACCAGCAACAGGGTAAATAACCAGCAACAAGGTAAATAACCAGCAACAGGGTAAATAACCAGCATAGCAACCAGCAAAAAGTGAGATATTTATAAAAATGACAACAATCCCAAAATCAGACTTTCTCTGCTTTCTGAGGATTTCACCTATTCATAAGCTTTCCAATGCTGCAATACTATTTTGCAACCTTTTCAATGCCTTATTAGGGTATGATGGAAACGTTTATATATTTATTTTTGGGTCTTCACAAAAGCAAGTTAGGGGATGGGGCAGAGACATGGGCAGCCTTTGTTTTGTTAATTATAGCCCCCACTCAGCCACTACCAGTATGATTATGACTTATATCCTTTCTAAAGAGAAGGTTTAGCCATGTAACAACCAAGCTATTTTTAAAGAATATGTAGATGAGAATGATTGTTGAATTTGCATTCCCTCCCTGGATTCTGGGTTTTCTATAGGATAAATTTCTACCTCTGCTTCAGGAGTAGGAGTTCCGCCCAAAGCACACACTACCCTAAACCCTACAACTAAACACTCTGGGGGTTATTGACTATTATGAAAATTCCACTGTTGCAAGGGAGAAGTTTATTAAAATTAGTAAAATTACCGAAATCGTAATATTGAACAATTTTTACCGATATCAATATTGTGATATCGAATTTTCCAGACAGTCTGCCATTGAAATTAATGGTTTGGCCAAAATTCGATATTGCAACATCGATAAAACTCTGATATTGCGATATTTGTAATATCGATATTGCGATATTGGTAAAAAAAACATTCAATATCGCAATATCAATATTATCAATTTTAATAAATTTCGCCCATCATTGGAGTGAATTCTCATCACATCAGGTGGCTACGCTCTGAGTGGGTTGTTCTTTAAAGTCCAAATTCGGCTGTCAAATTCTCAAACAGCAGATTCCCATAGAAAATCTGCAACTGTGACAATTCTCCCATTGTAAAGTCGCGACTGTGAGAATTTAAAAGTTTCAGCTGCGACAATATTGCCATAGTAAAGTCACAACCACGACAACAATAAATATTCCCATAATGAAGTCGTGACCGCGTCAGTAGCTGTCTATTTGGTAGTGCGACCAGAGTTAGCTTGCGAATTCACAACTTTATGCGTCAATTCAGACTTTAGTCAATAACCCCTTAAACTCTAAGATGGATTGCATAGGTGAGGGTATTTTAGTATTCTAAGAGGGCATTTTGGATTACGAAATCAATATTTTCTATTCTATTTTTCATTTAATGCATTTCCCAGGAGATCGTTTAAAAAGAATTAATTTGAAAACAAAGCAAGTGCAGTTGAAATAGATATTTTTCCCTCGTTGCTTCTCTGATTTTTGAGTGAGTGAAAAAAGAGTTAAATTTGATGCGGAAATTAAGATAGATAAGTAAAGAGTAAATTTATTATGGTGCAAATGGTCATATAGATAAAGTGATTTCACCACCAATGGGCACTTTGCCAAATTTCTGTGTTTAGGAAAAACTGGTATTTTCTGCAATGTAGCAAATTTTCGTTCAGTTGCCAAAATATATTTAAGTACCACTTACCAGCTATTTTCATTTGAGGTTGAGGATTTACTTTTGATGAATGATACCCCCCCCCCCACACACACACATACACACACACACACACACACACACACACTGAAAGTGAGATTTTACCTCTTTGTAAAGAGTAAAACAAATCTGTGAAACATGACATGCTCGATGCCATGTCATGCCACAATGATCCACTAGGTGGTAGTCTTGGAATCCATATTAGTGGCAGATGGATCAGGTCTTCAATAAAAGCAAGAAAAATAATATAACATAAATAAATAGGCCGAATGGCTTTGTATTATTATAAAAAAGCTCCTGTAAATACTGCAGTAAAAGCGCAGTCATTGCATATGGTGAAAACACAAGTCAGCAACGAATGATTACATAACTTTTAATGATTTAAAATGAATATTTATTAATGTTACACTTAAAGATATTATCACCTGCCATTCACAGTTGACTGAGGAGGGTCTTTAAGGGCCGACAATAAAACTTACAGATGCTAGAACTTATAAACCAGCATCAGCAGCATCATATTACATCATATTACATCATATTACATCATATTGTATCATATTACATCATATTACATCCTATTGTATCATATTGCATCATATTACATCATATTACATCATATTACATCATATTGTATCATATTACATCCTATTGTATCATATTACATCATATTACATCATATTGTATCATATTACATCCTATTGTATCATATTGCATCATATTACATCATATTACATCATATTACATCATATTGTATCATATTACATCATATTACATCCTATTGTATCATATTGCATCATATTACATCATATTACATCATATTGTATCATATTACATCCTATTGTATCATATTACATCATATTACATTATATTGTATCATATTACATCATATTACATCCTATTGTACCATATTACATCATATTGTATCATATTACATCATATTACATCATACTGTATGTCAAATATGTATATATAATTTTATTTATAAAGCGCCACAAATTTACACAGCGCTGTACAATTCAGCAATACTAATATAACACTGACATGGGGAAAATGCTTTATACAAGTATAATATCACAAGCATACTTCACTTTAAGTGCTAGGTTGTGATTGACAAAAGAGGTTGGAGGTCCCTGCCCCGTAGAGCAGATAGAAGGGTAGAAGGAGCTGCAACAATTGAGACAAGTCAATAAATACAAATATTAAGCATAAATGACTAAATAAGGCAATGTTGCGAAGAAAAATCGACAGGTTTTAGCAGTGGAAGAGATGTGTGTAGAGAAGAGAAGAGCAGAGTCAAAAGTCACCCCAAAGACAATGTACAGAGGTTTCATGATTGATGATTGCATCATCCACTTGAATGGAAAAGGAAGGAGCAGGACCAGGTTTGGATGGAAATATAATCAATTTCATTTAAGAGAGATTGAATTTGAGCTGGCGCTTGGCCATCCAAGAGGAGGAAAGGGCCAGGAGACAGTTAGAAATTTGAGTCTGTATTTCATGTTTTAGCACAGGAGCAGATAAGTAAAATTGGGTATCATCCGTGTACAAGTGATACAGAAGACCAAATTAATTGATGACATCACCCAAGAAAAGAGTGTTCAGGAAGAAGAGGATGGGGCCAAGGACTGAGCCTTGGGGCACCCCCACCTTAATTGGAACAGGAGAAGAGGAGTCATTAGCATGGGGGGAAAAAAGGAACAATCAGAAAGATAGGAAGCCAGCACAGATGCAGCTTGATCAAGGACCTCAAGCGCATGGAGAATTTGAATAAGAAGGGAGTGATTGACAATATCAAATGCAGAGAATAGGTCTATGAGAATTAGGACAGAAAAGTGACCCTTGGCTTTGGCAACCTGGAGATCATTTGCAAGTTTACAAAAAAAGGCTAGCCAGGATTCAATGTCATATAGAAAAGCGGTAGGTGAGGAAGCAGAGGGTGGTCTGTATATAACAGCAACATGTAAAGGTAGGGGATAGAAGAGTTGGATGGCATGAACCTCAAAAGAAGAGAAGACAAAGCAGTCAGAGATAGCAATAGATTTGAAGTGACAGCTGGAGGCAAGGAAGAGTCCGACTCCATCCCCACAACCCACCAAACGTGGAGTATGGGAGAAAGAGAGGCCTCCATGGTTTAGCGAAGCCTCAGTAGCAGAATGAGATCCTTATCCACGTCCAGCGAAAGGTCAACCTGGTACAACGAGCACAGGGATGTGCACACAAGTACTGGTGTATTTAACTGATGGTTCAGGAGACTCTTTAACATATAATGGGAGAAATTTGTAAAGATCATTTCACACTTTTTTTATATATAGATATAAATATTGATAAATATCAATCCGTTAAGACTGACACGCTTTGAAGTGTTTTCAATACTGTTCATGTTCCATTGTAGAATGATATCAATGATTTTTTCTGACATGAAAACTCATCTGTCTATGGAAAAATGACCAGACCAGCTTGAAAGGGAATAATGAGTTTGGCAAGTCTAAAGCAGACCAACGGTTTTGTCTAAAAAAAATTGGATCAAACAGCTTTATAAAGTAATGAAAACAGCAATATCGATCTATTGCCGTTATTTCACCATCTTTAACAGGTCAAAAAAACGTTTTCATCCTGTTCAAATATTCTCTGTGATATTAAATACTGAGATGAATCTCACTCTCCATCAGTCTATGCAATGGATATGGGGGGAACTATCCCTCTAATAATCTCTTTCTGAGACTATCCACGGCCATCTAGACATACTATAAATGAGAGCCGTGTTAAATGGTGCCTCTGGAATTACCTCTACAGATAAATTCATTGGCTTCTTCCTCTATCCAACTGCATCTTCTAGAACTGCACCACCACATGTTTAACAAAACGTGAACATTATATATCTCCAGAGGTGGGGAATAATATGGCATCACAAAGAGGCTTCATGGTTTGATTACTCCCATGTAGTACAGTTAAGCCATACAGTGAATCCTTCCAGGTAGGGCAGGCTAAACTGTTAGTAAGCATTATCACACTAAAGCATTTGGAGCCCACCTGAGAAGCTGATCCTAACTAAGGCCTACCACAGTACTGACAAAACGTGCAAAGATAAATAACCCGCCAGCACTATCCTAGTTAATAATAAATAAGTTTCATTGGAGAGGAAGCTGCTGGTCTTCATCCATTGTGCTGCTGAAAGCATTATTAATACTTAAAGGAAAGGCTTTTTTGGATCCAGTCCTTAGCCCGGTAATGTAAAGAACCATCTACCAGAGTCTCTTTCTGGTCCCCCCGGTAAGCTAATTTGCACTGGAACATTCCTTTCACATTTTACAAACTGACTGCTTATTGTTCAGTAGAGAAGATGAAATAAATAAAATAATGAATCTGTATGTTAAAGCCATTATAAACCTACTCAGCAGAGACTTTACTTAGAACAAGTTTTCTTACATCACTCTCCTCTAATGAAGTAATGAAAGGACAGTTTTAAAAAATGATTCATGTTCATTTACAGTACAGTCACCCCAGCTCTCTGGGACAAAGGCTTCACTGCCTATTTTTTAGCCTTAAAATAACTGATTTTATACCTTTTGGCAACTTCGCTGGACTGAACGACAACTTCCAGTATCACAGTGAAAAACAGTCAAATGAATTCTTCAAGACTGTCATGAGAATTCATGGGACCATGATGATACCAGTGGAACAGGGAGTAATAGGGACAGAGCCAGAAGGATGTAGATCTTCTTGCCACAACCCCCTGTTCTTCACCTTTAACCCCCAACAAGGGGCTATTGCTCTTGTTGCTAGAAATTCCCAGGTTGCTGCATTCAGGTTAATCCTCACTGGAGGCAGCTTGGCAAAGGCACTGGTGGATACATGGGTGTAGTAACAGCAACTGCTATAATGTAACAGTAACACAGGATCTGTGAAGCTGTAACACAGGATCATGTGGAGCCTAGTGAAACAATAATGCACAGTCTCTTGGTGTAGCTTAACAAAGAAGTGCTCACTGCAGCTTAAGACCCTGAACTGACACTCAATAAAGACTTAAAGATATGGACGCTGATATATGATACAGCAGGGCACCAGGAACAATTAGAGTCACCTGACAATGCCAGGAACACATGCAGCAACGTATATAACAAGATTCCGGCACTCCAATTTGTAGTAAGAAGACTTTATTTCGTAGGAACACATGCAGGACATGAATTAGGCCAAAGTTGCTCAAGAATTGCGCTTCTTCTTCAGTGCTGCTTGTGACACTGACATATTTCAGCAATGGTTGACAATCTGTGGCTGTATGCGGTAAGGTCAATCTGTTTACTATGCTATGAAGACCTCTCAATTTTTCCAACAATGTCAAAGCTTGCTATGTTCCTTTATTGATTTTACGTTGAAGATGAGTACAGTAAAAAATAGTCCATTCCTTTTTTATGTTTTTACTGTATCAACAACAACAGAAAATAGTTTTCATTTTACACATGTAGGAACAGGTTTGGCTTAGTAGACACGAAATACCCCTACGGCACCTTGCGGCAAGTTGAAACCTGTGGCTCGCCCAAGTAATCTGCAGAAAATGCAGGTATTGAGCAAGTATGTCATCTGGAGATTTGTCCATAGAAAAACACTTTAACAATTTAAACTAATGATTCTTTATGCGAACTAGAGGGAGAAAAATAAACAAATTGTCTATTTATTAACTTCATATTAATAGTTACTATTACACCAGACAAATAGAGTGCTCAGATCGCTCTTTAGTGCATGCTGTCTTATCTGGATCATACTCACCAAAACAATCACATAACCATAATATACATGGATGTCCATAAAGGAATTTTTAAGTGGCCATATTGGGGATGGCTGTGACCATCCATTACTCAGATAGAGCAGGACAGAGGGGCACATTGGGGGCTAGGACTACTCCTGATTCTTTCCTCTGGGGTGAGGAGGGCATGAACAGTGGTGATCTTGTGGATGGGACATTTGTCCATTGGCGCCCATCATAATATAGTTTGAGCAGTTTAAGAGGAGGGACAAACCTAACCAGGTTAAACCATGATTAGATCCAACTCATTCTTTTGGAAAATATATTTTTTAAAAGTTTTGTTTTTTTTTGGGTTTGGTGCTAAAACAGAACAGGCAACCTGCTTCCCTGGTCACATAGAGACCCCAAAAATATATACTTTTCCTAGATTCTGGACTTCAAATCACAACAAAATAGGGTGAAACAAACTGAAATAGTCAAAAAGGTTAGTAAATATCTCCCAATGGGTTCAGATAACTAAAGATAACACATGGACGAAATTTACTAAATTCGAAAAAAAGTCAATTTCGTTTCAATCGGTAGAAATAGTTTGAAAAATATCGACTGATATTTACCAATCAAACCGCGATATTTACAAGGAAAAAAACTTGAAAAGGCCAAAAATCAATCTTTTTGAGTTTAGTAAATCTTGGTGTATGTATTCCTATAGAGCATAGTTTCCCAAAATGGTCCATATGGACCCCCAGAGGTCCATATAAATTTGCAGGGGGGTCCATGTCAGCAAGAAAAAATAGGGGTCCACGAGATGCCTACTGCACACCTATAGTGAGTCACGTCCACGCAGGCACGTCATGATCGGGTGAAATTTTCAAAACTGGAGATAATCAGTTTCAAATGCTAAAGTTTTTTCATTGTTAAGAAAAGGGTTTACAATCAATAAATATCGATCGATATTTTCAATTAATTTTTTTCCGATCAAAACATTTCAATCGATTTTTTCCTATGGAAAAATCAAAAAATGATTGATAAAAATCTATCGAAATGTTTTGACTGGAAAAAATCAGTCGAAAATATTGATCCATATTTTTTGATTCTGCACCTTTCTTTTTTTACAACAAAAACACTTGAGAAGTTGAAATCGATCTTTGATTGGGGGGTCCATAGAGAAAAAATAGAACAGCAAAGGGTCCATGGGTAAAAAAATGTTTGGTAGTGAAGCCATACATTATGCTTAGTACCTGCTTGGAGCTCAGTAAATATGTAATAATCAAAGCATAGCTCCCAATGTCTATGCAGTCTCATCATAAAGTGACCAGTAGTACTCCCGAATATTACGCTACGCCCATGTGCTCCTGAGAGACTTTTCAATCAAGTTTCTATTTATTACTTTATGTCATGATAATGTGACATGTAATAGCAGCATCATTAAACTGGGAGGTCCCATATGCTAACTGTTGCCTTAGGAACCACATTTTATTGAGCTAGTCTTGTCTACCAAAGTAACTAGCAGATACTTCAACGGGCCAAAAATTTACACAAATCTTTATTAACAAGCCACTGAATCCATGTAAAATATTACACAGTAAGGTCTGTAAGACAAATTGATGCTTCTCAAATCTTACTGTGTGTAGGAAAATGGTAATAGCAAGTATTTCATTTACTAAAATGTATATATATATATATATATATATATATATATATATATATATATATATATGAGATGTATTAAATTAAATGTTCTAAGAGATAAAGGAGGTAATTCACCAAACAGCGAACTTACCCTCTGGATCCTCCGGATCCTTCGCATCAGTACGCATGCCCGGTTATGCGCTCGCTGATGTACTGCACGCAGACATCAGTAAATGCTTTAAAGAGATTCCAGTCTCGCAAGGTGATGAGTCTAGCCTTGCGAGCTTCGCCGAGGCTGGAATACCTTTAAAGCATTCACTGATGTCCGCATGCAAGACATCAGCGAGCGCATAACTGGGTATGCGTACTGATGTGAAGGATCTGGAGGGTAAGTTCGGTGTTTGGTGAATTACCCCCTAAAGTGTGTAAGTGTATTATTACATAATTTATTACCACAGGGTGGTAGTAGGCTAGGTCTGGAGATAGTGGTACCTCTTGAGTGAGAAGCACTCAGAGTGGTTTTGTCTCAGGTGATAAAAGGAATTCTTCTAAGTTTCCCAAAGAGTGGGGTCCCTGTGCACAACCCAGAGATGGGTGAGAGCTGTTCCTGACTCTTGTTGCTAATGGAGACTAACTATACATCAAAGTACCATGAAAATAAGCCAGGGTCTTATATTAATTTTTACTCCTAAAGACTCACTAAGTCTTATTTTACAAGATGTCTTATTTTTGAGACACGGTACTGGTACAGTATATTTCCAGTACTTTACTGCAGCTAGG
>WMED01025651.1:0-10975 GCA_019650415.1 Pipa parva
GGAAAGCTGACTTGTGCACATGTGCTAAGTAGTAAGTAGGGCAAAAATGTCTGGGGAGGGAACCTTTTCATGGAAAACTGGCAAGTACATGTCACACACACATTTCCAGGTGCAGAAGTTTATCAGTCCTGCCTCCCCAATCATTCTGTGTCACATGAAACAACTACTGGGGAAAAACACTACTCACTAAGGTATAGTACTGCATATGTAAAGATGTAATCTGACTATAGTTCCTCTTTAAGTTCCCAAGTGATGATCTAATTACTAAAAATGCAGGGCTGACAAACACAATGCAAAAAAGTATCCTGATGTTTTCATTGCATTTTATTCCTTAGGACTGTATGTGCATTAATAGAGCTATAGTGAGTTATGTTAAAGTGGACCTGCCTCTTTTCTGCTCAAATGTCCAACATGAATCTCAAGTTGGATTGGGTGGGACTAAGTGATGATTGACATTAAAGTTCCAACAATCAGATCCCTTAAACTCCCTGCTTCTTAAAAACACTCTTTTATATGGACCTGATAGGTCCGCTTTAAGTAATAGTGCTAGTCTACATCTATACATCTACATATACAGCTACAATAACACTTTTAAAAGCATTTATCAGGTTTGAGTGGTCCTCCCTTCACCCCTCTAGACTAAGAGAACCTCTTATTTATACAGCTGAAGTTGAACTGACCAGTCATTTAACACTTTGTCATAGTAATGAGTTTGGATTCTTCAGGATAACACAGTAAGTTTACATGCAGTCCTAAGCATAACTGTTAATACACTGAGATATCTCCATTATTATGTGAAAAAGAACACAAAAAAGAGCTTTAAGAAATTTTACATAAATACCTCTACTACATCTATATCAAACTTATGGCTTTGTCCTTTAGACAAATTTTTCTGATCAATATGTGTACTTTAATAGTTGGGTATAGTCATCGCACTTGAATAACAGTTTTATTGCATCGTATCAGTGTGTTAATTTTATGTTTTATACAGTGTCTGACCAAGACATCTATGTACAGTACATGGAGCATTAGTTGGAATATAGAGTGCACAGCATTAATTTCAAATGGAAAAATACAGTGCCTTTTTAGGTAGATAATGAATTCAAGTCTGCTCCATATACAGTCATATTAAGCTTGGAATTTAAATCTACTTGGTCAATAAAATGTAACAATTTTTATTTGAATTTTTCCAGTTTCATTTATCTTTATGGCTCAACCATATTCAAAGAGGTAGCAAAAGAAAATAGCAGGCACATATCATAGTATATGTAGCATATTGTTTTTTTATACGTATGCTACATAAATTTGGAACATATTCTGTTTCATAAATCTTTAGGGGATTTTAGACCTAAAATATGTCACCACTTACCCTTTATACATGTCTTTTAATTTGTTTTGTGTTTCCTATATCCATCATTTTCATATATTAGTAAAAAAAAAAAAATGTTGCAAATATATTTCGGTTTAGGATGAAATTGATTAAACTTGGAAAAGCCCGATTTCACTTTTTTGAGTTTATTCCCGCAATATCTCATAAGTTTCTCATGGTAAATATCACAAGGTTTTTTTTTTTGATCGATATTTACGGGCAGAAACTTTCGATTGAGTTTTTCAATCTTGATTTTTTGATAAAAAGATAGCCATACTAATAATGTGAAGTAAGGACAACTTTCCATCTAAAAATTCAGTCGAAAAACTCAATCGAAACATTTTGGTCGGTAAATATTGATTGAAAATATCGAGTGATTTTTACTGCACGAACAGCTGGGATGTTTTCAGGATAATCTCTGAAAAGCTAAACCGTGCTTTTCCGAGTTTAATAAATTTCTTCCCAAATATTGTGCTGCGTTTCAGAAAATTATTTCTTTTTCTAAAGAAAAAAAATATTCTAACAATCTCAGGCATCTTAAGATTTCTTTAAGAGAAAAAAAAAATCTATACTGAAAAAAAAATCATATTACTTGCTGCTTTTTATATAGTAACTCTTAAGGAGTAGTAGAAACTTTTAACTAGTCTGAATTTTTCAACATCGCCTTTTGCACATAACCCAGAATGCACATCATCTTCAAAGAATCCACTGAGACAGTACTTTTAAAGAATTTCCCCTACCTGCAACCCCTATGGCTGTTAAACTAGTGCTCCACACTGTAGGAGCATAATGGGAGTTCTAATTCATGAAACACTGGAGGGAAGTAGATTGCAGAGACCTATTTTGAAGTATACTCCAGGATATCAGACTTCCATCAAATAAGTCAAGTTAAACACTTAGAAGCTTAAGCTGCATTAAGACATACATATGCTTTGCAGGTATCCTTGAAATTCCTCTTGAAAATGCACATATACAAGAAGGCCTATCTAAAGTGGAGTTGTTTTTCAGATGTTAACTGATCATTGCTTCTTGTAAAATACAAGTGTTAAATCAGTTCTCTGACATTTATGGTAAAAGTGCAAGGGCAATATACATTCAAATGATAAACATGTCTCCACAGTAGCAGTTATCATTTAAAAAGGGCAAGGAATCCAGGGCCACCAACAGAGGGTACAGAAGAAACTATTGTGGAGGGCCCCATCAGATTACATACTTCAGTGGGGTATCCCCCAAATTGATTTACCTAGGTGTGAAACAGCATTGCCTTCTAAACCACAGTCCTATGTAACAAGTAATGTTCCCAAACTCACATTCATACATTTCCAGGGTTTTCCAGACGTACATATTTACAATTCTATGGTTGACATTTACAGTTTTTGTGTAAGTAAGTCAATTTTTGCAGTAAAGAACTGCATTATGTTTAGAATTAAATTAACCTTTCTCAATATTCTGAACTACAAATAGCAAAATGCAGTGTATTTTGAAAATGATATTTTATTTATGAGCATTTTGAATTGAAATACAGCCTTTACCAGTTTGCCATTAAAGAAGAAATAAAATGATGAATGCAAATGATATCAGATGTATGTAAGCCATCAATATGAAAGGCTGAGATACTAATGGTAAAAATCCACCCTACTATCTGCCCTGGTCCATCGCTGTTATAAACGGAATAAATACCAGTGGCCACCATCTTAATTCCCCAGCATGTATCCAGTGTTGCCAGTGGTGATGCAGTAATAAATTGTTGAGGCATAGATTACCATGGAGAATTTGTACCCTAGACAATTTATAAAAAACTGATAATGAGGGAACTGTAACCTCCATGGGGACTGAAATAAATAATGAATCTGTGTAAAGTACTGCGTAATATTTCATTGCTATATATAAATGAGTAAACACAATACAATCATGTACTACGGTCTATGTGCCTGAGAGTAATGGGATTTGGACTTCCATTGCCAGGGAAAGATATCGGAAGATATTGTTGACAAGATGAATTCACATATATTTGCAGTATTATTTTCAGTTGCAAGTTGTTTCTGATTGTGACAGATTTATGAAGTGGGGACTCATATTCTTCACAATAATATTTTTAGGCAACATATTTATTTTTTTGCAAGAGGCTTAATAAATACAGATATTTTTCACCATATTTAGTGGAAATTTGCAATCAATATACCTGTCAGATTATTATTAGACTTTGATAAATACCCAGTGTCCAACTTTAGAACCCTGAAACTGCCTTGAAAATATCAGACTGTAGCATGATTTTATTGTGAGAGTCATGTGAATAGTATGTTACAATCTCATAGGAAGTGATGTCAAATCCCATCCAATTAAATGCAGAAACATCAACATGCAATTGCTTTGGGGCTACATGTAGATGAATACAGAGGGGGTGTATTGGAGTGACTACAGTAGTAGAAGTACACTTAAGTTACAACATGCAACAGATTTGTTGGTTTGTGCAAGTTTGGGTAATGTGAACAGGTGCGTGTGATTTACATAGAAAATCATGTAATGGACTTACATGTGAGCAGTAGGAGTCGATCTAACAGACTCACACAAACTTGGTTGTTTGATAGAAGCCTGTTACTAATGTTAAATTCATCCTAATAGTACAGTTCTTTACTTAACCCAAAGAACCAAACCTAAAGCAATGTTACAGCCTAATAAATAAAAGACACTTCATTGGTTGAAGAGAGCTCAGCTACATTCCAATCAGTGACTCATATTACTTTAATATAGACATCAAGATCATAGAAGAACGAAACCTATAAATGAATAGTACATAAATTGAATGTATCTGAGCCAAGAAGCTGAACTTCTATTATATTAACAATGAAATGCCCACTATCATCGGTTCACTCTAGTTAAATATAGCATAGATAGTTGTGGCCTTCATCTTGCCTCCCCCTTGTGTCATCCCCACCCCCATGCAATTAATCTTAGGGGGTGAGACCTGGCAGTGTGAGTGTCCTGGCAGAAAAGCAGTTTTAGAGAGTGCTCTATAAAAAGCCTTACGGTGGAGGGGGCTATACAACATGTAGATTCAAACAGTGCTAAGTCTTAACTGACACTTTAGTTCTACACTAATCTGACAAAAGAAATAGATTGAACACACAACAAACTGTTATATATATAAAGAAATTCCTTTTGAATTTTACTACAAAACCAACAGAAGATTTTTGATGCTTCATATGAACTAATTTTTTTTTCATTAAATGTGTAATGCCCAAATTAAAATTTTAACATTCTCAATGACTAAAGTGCGAATTCACCTGTCGAATTCACTTTTCTACAATTTGAGTCACATCTCAGGATTGACTAAGTATAGAATACACTTGTCGAACAGGCGGACAGTGAGAGACACTGTTGGATGCTTAGTGCGGCGTAGTCAGAAGGATAGAAGTAGGATGACAAGTCATGCGGAGTGAGAAGAATTTGACAAGTGAAGGGCAATGACATCAGTCTTACTATATCCCACTAACTGTATTCTTTGAATATTCTATCTATTTCTATGTCACCTTGTTCATAAGTCATGTTGATACTTAGTTGCAGTCGCCATTGTCACTTTTTGAATGAATAGTTGCCTTACACAACACTGGAGCCCTGTCATCAGACCACTGATTCGCTACTTTGAAATGGAGAAGTCAAACAGGTGACTTTAGAGCAGTGTTCCAAGTCGCATTAGCACCTTTGCACCACTCCGCATCTTAGTCAATAGTAGAAGTACCTGTGCACACGCATGCAAAATGAGTTTCGCGATTCGAGTAGTCGCCTGAATTGGTCACGTATTCACCACTTTGTCGACTTGGTCAATAAGTGAACAAGGGGAAGTGGAGAATAGACATAAATTCACAACTCTGTGTGACCATCTGGACATTAGCCAATAAGTTGTTGCCTTCTGTTAGTGGTACAGAACATAACATTATTTGGAAACAAATCTACAATTAAACATGAATAAACTATTCACAAATCCAGCTTGAATAGACGTTACATAATTTAAAAAGAAAGCACATTTGGATTTGCGGATCGCAAACTGCCCTGCTTAACCAGTTATTGCATCATTATATAATGTGCCTTTCATTTCACCTATATTTTAATTGCTTGCAATATTTCCTAATATATGCTGTAAGCTGTATTAATATTTTTTTTGTGTGTTTTTAACTATCCCTTTGGAATTAGAGCAAATCTATGACTTTGAAATAACAGTAAAGTATGCCTTTCCCAGTGGTCCCATCATAGTAAAACAATAACACAATTTTTAATTCAGCCACATGTTTATACTATTATATTTATATACCCCCGGGGATGCTATAAAAGCTATAAAAGTGCAAATGTGAAAATGGTAAACTCACTTTATAACAGATAACAAACATAACACAATACATAATCTTATGAAAATGATGTCATCAAATCATTGCAATAGGAATATTTTGACCAATACTTCATGTGTGATTAGATGAACAAGGCTATTGTTTACAGTGAGGTAAAAAAGCCAGATGTTTTAACTTGTTTGTATGTATTCATTTATACAGCACTGATATATTACACAGTGCTTTACAGAGATTCACCATTCACTTTAGTCCCTGCCCCATAGAGCTTACAATTTAGTTTCCCTATTCAGGAACACACACAGATGTATGGTTTTGGATTGTGGGAGTTAATGGAATAAACCCACGCAGGTGTGGGGAGAACATACAAACTCCATGCAGATGAGGTCCAGGGTTAACCCAGAACCCAGTGCTGCAAGGCAGCAGTGCTAACCACTGAACCACCGCATTGCCCAGTAACTTACAAACTTAACAGCTACAAACTTATATGACCAACAACAAGCCAGTTCTAACAAGATGCTGAGCTTATGATTCCAGTACCTAGTGATCTCGGCTTACTTGTATTGTCAAGGGACTCTATTCTTCACCCCAACGATATTTGATGTTAGAGTTTGTGCTTCAGTCCCCAGTACCAGACAGTAAGCACGACTGCAGACATTTCTTTCATGTCTAGTGATATGTGAGTCTTGTTTGTGTGAAAAAAGGAAAGTCAATAAGTTTTAGCTCACTCTGCAAAATGTATACAACAAAAACCTACAGGTTAAAGCAAAATAGATGTGCACAGAATCTCTTCTCTTTTTGTATTCATTACACCATTATTTAAGCACAATTCTTATTATACAGAATGTTTAAAGAAGAACTAAAGCAACAAAAAAAGACAAATTGAAAACTTACCTTATATTAAGTTGAAGCGATGCAGTCACAGCTTCACCTAGACCGAAATTTCTCTTTGCAGCTCTTCGGCTGACACAGGAGCCAGCGCAAAGGGCTCACACATCATCACGCTTATTGTGGGGAGCAATGAACCACGCAATGAACGTGATGATGTTGAAACCCTTTTCCACTGCCGATTTGATAAGTGGGCGGAGCTTCACACTGGCTCCTGTGTCAGCCAAAGAGCGATGAGCTCTGCCTCGGTGAAGAGAAGTTACAGCACAGATGAAGTTTTGCCGGCATTGGTTCAACTTAATATAAGGTAAGTTTTTAATATGCCTTTGTTTTTAGCTTTAGTTCACCTATAAATGTCATGTTTAACTTGAAGAGGGAAGGTGAATTTACAGGGAGTGGTCTTTTTTTTTTTTTTCAACAAGTATCACATTTTAAAGGATAAATCCATTCTAGCATTTGATTGAGATGGGGCGGATGCAATAATTTTTGGAAGGAATAGTGATTTTAAGTTTGATTTACTGGATTTGGATGGAGATGAATCTCTAAGGTGTCTATTATAATCTTCATTTATTATTATTGTATTATATTAGTGTTGCTGTACTTATATGGTAATACTTCTGCTCTGAGTGGTGATACCCCCTGCTTTTGACACCCTGTTTTCAATTTGGTTCATCCTATTCACAATCTACGTATATGATAAACCTTTTTTTTTAGTATCTAGGCTACTTTTTACTCCCTCTAAACCTTAGCTGACATTCTGTGGCATGATTTACATTATGGCTGCCTCTGGCAGTTCATTGATAGGTGTACTACATCCAATCAGAATGACACCAGTAACAGGAAACCCTTCAGGACATTTTACATTCTGTATAATACGATTATAATGTATGGGTATGTTTATTGTCACAATCAACACCAACAAGAAACATACATGTGATGTATTGAATTCTGTGTTGCGTATACAGTACAGTAGTTACTAATTAACCACTGGCTACATTATGCCTTAGTATAACCTGGCATAGATTTTGCATATTTCTCTGAGGCACACGTTAGAGGTGAGTTTTTATAAAATTCATTTTTCTAAATCAAGCATTTGATGTACTATTTATCATGTACCCGATATAAACATAATAAGCAAAAGGCATATTGTTATCAAGGATGCAGGATTGTACTTTTGTAGAACAACTGGTAGACTCAGCACTTTCTCCCAGAACAGTTAATGTAAAAAGAAGAAGGCTTTGAAGGTTCCAAATTTTTCTTCTTAGTGCAAGAAACATGAGTCACATTTTAAAACAGTAACATGGATATTGTGACCTAGTTGGAACAGGAAAATAATGCATTACAAACTAGAGAATATAAAATCCAGTTAGTGGAGAAACAATAAGAGTATCTGGAAACCTCTCTTTATGAGAATAAACAGTCTGTCATCTTAAGCTTACATAAGACTGTGTCTGAATACTGCACAACTCTAGTCCTACTAGGAAACTGAACAGTTTATCGACTGCGCTAACCACGATGCCAAGTATCATTTATCATCATCCTTAGTATTACCGCTATATCACCAAAGCCATTAAATTGGCTTAAAAATTAAACACCAACTTGAAAAATTAAGGGGAAAAAGCATCAAGTGCCGTTAACTTACAAAAATAGGCGAAAATTACTTTGCATCCATTTAGTAGCAATTTGCATCCATTTATTAGCAATTTATCATTCACTTTGAATCCATTTTGCACCCACTGCACCGGTTTTTTACTTCTTGCAAAAAATTGCGATATTGCGCTATCGTCAATATCAATATTGCTAAAAATCGAGAGATAGCGCGATATTGGCAAAATTGATATTGTGATATCAGTAAAAACATCCGGTATGGTGATATCAGTAGTATCGGTATCGCGATATCAATATTTTCGATTTTGCTATCATTTTTACATAGAAATCAAAGTTATCATCAGGTGCACTTTTAATGGTAAAAAGCTGTTATTTTTAAGCGCCTATTTTTACCATTGCAATAACGCCACTTGATACATTTCCCCCAAAATCTTAACTGACCTAAATATGTCTGTAACTGAGTGTAAAAGTACTTGTATATGTGTAGTTTCTCTGTCTCTCTGTCTCTGTCTCTCTGTCTCTGTCTCTGTCTCTCTCTCTCTCTCTCTCTCTGTTCTTTGGCTCTCATAATTCTGAGTGGATTTGTCATTTTAAAGATAGATGATTTGTGGGAAGTAGTCATAAGAATTATGTTCCCTATTGTAGCTTGGTTTTGCTGTAATATACACTAGTCAATAGTGTACATACAACTTGTCAAACTGTTGCAGAATGCTACATAGATTGTGCAGGATTTTGGAATATTTCAGTGAAACATGTAAGGTACTCAAGTTACCATACATAGAGAAAAATATTTAGATTACAGAGTCTTTTTGCTATTTTCCCATAGGTCTAATCAGGCTTAAACGAACCATAGCAGTGGCTAATAGACTTGCTTCTAGAAATTGGTACCCACTGAGTTTAAAAGTACAATTCAAGGTACATTTAATACAGCATCTGTATTCAACTCAGTGCGGTGGCTCAGTGGTTAGCAACACTGCCTTGCAGCACTGGGTTCAATTCCACCCTGGACTTCATCCGCATGGAGTTTGTACGTTCTCCCCACACCTGCGTGGGTTTCCTTACACAATACCAAAATATATATCTGTGACGGAATAGGGAAACTAGATTGTAAGCTCCATGGGACAGGAAGTAAATGGTGAATATCTGTAAAAGCACTGTGTAATATGTCAGCGCAATATAAATACATAGACATGAGATATGATTCATTTCAGATGACAAAGGGGATGGTTATGTGTAGCATATGCAATATTAGCTGTTATTTTGGGGCTTGATATCTTTTTGGGAGATATGAACATCTTTTGGTTGGGAGAGTTTATTGACTTAAATGAAATCTGATATTACTGCTGATTTAACTGTGCCTGAGAAAAAAAACTCTCAATTTGAAAACAAAGTTAGGCCTTTCCCTTTTCAGTACGTTATACATGTTATTCTGATTGCTGCAGTACATCATTTTCTCAAAAGCCCTGGCACATATCATATATTAGAGGACTTCTCTCTCACAATAAAAGGCATGACAGGTCCCAAGGGAAAGTAGTTAATGCTAGTAATCAGGGTACATACAGTATACTTTGGCAAGACAAGAATCAAGGCAGTGAAGAAATGTAACATCATTTGAAAGCTTAAGTGATAAAGCGAACCTTGTTTAAAAGCTGAGAAGAGTTGAATATTGCACATTTATTAGTAATATTGTTACTATGCTCAGTTCCCAGTAGTCTATCCCATCTATCTCTAACTTTTGTTTGTTCAGTTGCCCACATAAATAACTTAGTGTCCTGTAGTCTACTAAATATATATTGCGCATATCTCAATGACATTGCTTAGCAACTTGTTACATTACTTAATGTTCTGTATTCCAGGTAATTTGCTTGTTGAATATGGAATATGGCAGGATGCTCAGTGGTTCAACAACTACAGAAATGCAGGTTTGGGATACAGGTATTTTCTTTACAGGACACAAAGGGGGTTATTCACTAAGGTGCGATTTTGACTGTCGAATTCTCAAACAGCAAATTCCCATAGTAAATCTGTGACAATTTCCCCATTGTAAAGTTGCCACAATTTTTTAAAGTTAAGATTGTGGCAATTTTCCCATAATAAAGTTGTGACTGCGACAATATTCTCATTATAAAGACGCGACTGCGACAATAGCAGTCTATTGCAACTTTCTTTATCTGGCGAATTCACACATATATGCAACAATTCAGACTTTAGCGAATAACCCCCAAATAATGCAGTTCATTTCACTACAAAAAGGCCATGGTTTTCAATTCCGAAATGATTAATGTTCTCTGTTTCTGTTGGGAGTTTAGAATTTCAAAATAGACAACTGATACGCTGAAACAGTCACCAATTACCATATTTTTCGCACCATAAGATGCGCCTGACCATGAGACACACCTAGAATTTTAAGGAGGAAAATAAGAAAAACAATTCTGAACCAAATGATGTGCTAAAATATTTAAGGGGGAACTAAAGGCAGAAATGAAATTAATGTATTATAAAATATACCTGCCACTAGCTGGGAAGACCTAACTGTCATGGGGATTGGAGCAGCTGCTACATTTCCCATGACAGTATGACTTCCCAGCTAGTGGCAGGTATATTTTGTAGTATATTAATTTCATTTGTGACTTTAGTTCCCCTTTAATAAAATATACCACTTCTCCCCTGCCTCCTCTTCTGTTATTCCTCCCATGCCTGCCTGCCCTCCGGCAATCTTTCCCTTTCCTCCCTCCCCTGTCTGCCCTCCTGCCATCTCTCTCATCCCTCC
>WMED01025652.1:248-10975 GCA_019650415.1 Pipa parva
CGGATTCCCATAGCAAATTCGCGACTGTGACAATTCTCCCATTGTAAAGTCACAACTGCGGTAATTTTAAAGTCACGGCTGCTACTATATTTCCATAGTAAAGTCGCCACTGCGACAATATTCTCATTATAAAGACGCGATTGTGACAGTAGCAGTCTGTTGCGACTGCCTTTAGCTGGCGATTTCACACCTTTATGCGACAATTCGGACTTTAGAGAATAACCCCCCTTGGTTGTATATCATTTCAATCAGTGACTAGTGAATAAATCTTCACATATGTTTGTGAATTTTCCTCTTGGAGGGATGTGATTTTTATACTTAGCTGATGTATGCTGTCCACACAACATACTGTACAATATAACCGCACTGAATTGTTGGAATTCCTTGCCAGCCTCTATTTAATCTCTAGCTCAGACTTCCATTTTGTTTCCTCTACATGTTTGCTGCAAGTTATCAGACTTAGTGTGTAGCCGACCTTGATAAATTTCAGCTTTCAGAATTCCAGTCCTCTTACAAAGCATAGCTCTGTTATCAGCTGAAACATTATGATGTCTAAAACCATACAGAGAGATTCCCCATAGCAACGAGGGGGGAACCTAATTATAAGAACATTTCACACCTAGTCTTCTATAAATACAGCAAGAATATTCCCTTGTCACTTAAAAGAACAGTAAGGCCAACAAAAAAACCTACTATTTATTCAATTTGTGCTTCCAAAAATTCTTAATATTGTCTATAAAGTATGATATTTCGCTGTTTTGCTTTAATGTTTTCTAAAAGTATCTAAAGCACCATAGAAAACAATGGGATTGGGTGAGGTCTGTTAAACAATATGGCTGCTATCAGTAAAGCTAAAAACAGAAAGATATAAAATTCATGAATTTAAGATCAAATAGAACTCTTTTTTTTTTTTTTTTGCTGTATTTCCATAACAACCTGAAGGAGAATTTTTATTTTAATATTTGGCCATTACTGGTCCCTTAAAATCCTGAACACGCCCCTAAGCCTCTCTTCCAAATAAAAAAATACATTTATTTGTCCTTTCAATCCGTGCTCGGTAATGAATAAAGATAATTAATGTTGGCAAAATTCTCAGTATACTTTTCATTTGGAAGACTTTATATGATTTATTTTCTTAGAAGATGCAAATGTTTCCCCTTTCCCCTACTGTCATAGTTTATAGATGCAGTTTCAGATTTCTTTAGAAAATCTTCACCAAGAGTCACTAAAAAGTAAAAAAATGATTATGGAATAATAGTGCAGACTTCTGTAATAAACTTTGCAGAATTAAAAAAAAAACTTTCTATTTCCTCCAGTCAGTATCTCATTGGCCAGACTGCCTTTGTGTCTGGGGATTACAGAGTATTTAATTAGATCTACTGGGGCTGAAAGATGGGTTGATAAAAAATGAAAATGCGTCAGATGTATTTGTAGTTATTCTGTATCCAGTCTGTGCTTCCAGAAGTTATAAATCGTGTCTGTGATACAAATGACTATGATATTTAGCTATTTAGGTTTAAAAAAATGGGCTTTCCATACATTGAAAATGTATTAACTGCACCACCATAGAAAACAATCGGACTGGGTGAGGTTTGTCTAACAACATGACTGCTACCATTAAAGATACAAACAGACAGAAAGCAATAATATACATGAATTTAACTTCAAAGATAATATTTTTACAAGTGCTGTATTTGAATAACTGCCATTCCATTCCAATTTTTTGTGTTACTGGTCCTTTAAAAAGTCTAGGGTTGTTGGGTTAATGATTGAATGGTTAATTTCGACAGTAATCTTAGGTTTGGTGATTGGACAGAGAGAAAAGACAGTAGAATTAGTGTTGGCCACATAGCTTACAATTCTGATTAAATTGTTTGTTTTGTTTGCATAAATTATGACCACAGAAGATGACCAAATTGCATACATTCTTGCAGCCTAGATGTAGACCAATCAAATAGATTGAAATTCAGGCACCAATTATGGCAGGTGTTATTGATAGTCGGCGAACCACTCCCACTTGTAACAATGTAATTGATTGGTCAGTCTAGTTTTTGTTTTACAGGGATCGATTCCAATTAAATTGAACTGGATTTTGACTGCTGGAAAATATTATTCAACACCACCACACACACAGCACAATCACAATTATCCAGTTCAGTTAATCTGATTAGGAATCAAACAATACTGCCGTTGTTAAGGCTTCAATGAAACAACCAACTGCATTCTGGTTATACTGAATGGGTTAAATGTAACCCATTGGAGTGAAGTGGCGTCTTGATAGATTTGAACCGTTAGAGTGTGCTTTGAAGGGCATGACCCCTTGAGACTTTTTGGTCTTCTTCAGCTACTGCACATTTCTCACTAATCCATGGAATTCCGATATCTCAAGTGTAGACAGCGTCCATCCCTCTTCTGAAATCATTTTTAGCTGCACTGGTAATGCTCAACGAGCAACAACCCTCCTATCTTGTTGCAGTCAAGCCTGATTTCCTTTCCATAGCTTTGAAACGAATACCTATGGCATATAGCTATTGCGCCCCAGGCGATCTTACACCCTCAACAAACACTGAAAGGAATGTGCCACCCTTGCAGCAGGCTCCAGAATCCCTATTCTTAAACTACAGCTCTTCGACATTGGGTAAATGCAGCTAGAAAACCACATTTCTCAAAAAACTCATCTAGAGAAGGCCAAATTAGGTCCCTCTAGCTATTTGCTACAATTCCCAGCAACTGTTGTCTACTGTCAGGAGACAGGTAAGATTTGTAGCTCAGCCCCATTTAATCTCTCAACAGAAACAAGTTTACCCACCCCCCAAAATCAGGATTTGGATTGTTCATCTGGTCATCAATTCGGCCAGTAACGTGCAACAGTCTATTTACTGAGAGTTCTTTGTTGATTTTTAAATGCTTCCCATTTTTCCAGATCTATGACCTAACAGTGCTAAACAGCAGTCAAGTGTTAAACTTTTTGGCGCCTACTCCATTTAGGGCAGGTCACAGATGATAAAAGCTGGATGGGTTGATAAGTGTAATAATGTAGGGTAGCCATGTTGTGGGTAGCCCCGTTAATGCTTTATAAATGGTTTGTTATGTTAGAATGTTTGGTAGCAGCTCAGTAAATCTTAACTTGATACCTTGTCATAAGATCTGACCTGCATTTGTCTTCTCTGAGTATGCATGTATATATGTATAATTTATTTATAAAGCGCCACAAACATACGCAGCACTGTACATTTCAGAATAAAAATAAAATACAGACATGGGAAATTGTATTAAACAATACAGTATAACATCACAAGGATACATCACTTTAAGTGCTATGTTAAGGTTGACACAAGAGGTTGGAGGTCCCTGCCCCATAGAGCTTACAGTCTAAATGAGTGATCAAAGATGTCTACTGTTTATGACATAGTTACCTTGTCTCCTTTGAAGTTGGAATCTATTGACATGTTTTTAGGAATTTAATATGCATGTAGTTTTTGGTTAGGATTTACGGCAAAGTCAGCAATATCAAACATATAAATCCAAAGGCTGCTCAATCCCCATTCTCTGTGAGGCAGTACATACAGTCGGGTGCTCAAGGAGAAGGAAGGCAGAACTTGTTTGTTTTAAAGCAGGTAGAAAGTCTCCAGCACTCCGAAATAAGTAAAATCAAATAAGTCTATTGAACATCCATCCATAGGATTCACGGCAAAGAAGTGCCTCGGATACATCCAGCTCATATCCCCAAGTTAGAAAAATAAATAGCAGCATTGGCTAAAATATGAACAAGGATTCTGGGATTTGTAGTTTACTGCGGGTGTTAATTTCAAATCCCTTATGTTATAAATTATTAGAATAATATATGCAAACACTGTTGATCTGGGATTTCCATTTGAAAAGCAATTCACAGAAACCAGCCTTCTTTGTAAAGATGTAGTCGCTTGGTTGCGCTTGTGTTTAAAGGGTAACTGCTTAATAAAAGACTTTCATGATTACTTTTCAATGTTTGTCTTATATATATGTATATATGTATATATATATATATATATATATATATATATATATATATATATATATATATATATATATATATATACAGTATATATACTGTATATATACACAAAATTATAAGAACATGAACATTTTTCTTTAAAATTCTTGTTCTAACACGCACTTTCATCTTATAAAATAACAGGCAAAGGGAGTCCTTAATCAAGATTTATATCAGTGGAGTTTATTAGATAGTTAAAATTGCAGTGACCAGACCAAACATGTCACTTGTAATTCTCCCAGTTAGAGGTACATTTATAAACATAACACTTTCTTGGAGAAGGACGCGTGGGCCTCATTTATTTAAGGCTGTATGGTCGCACATAGCTATGAATTTGCAATTATTCGCCACTTCCCCATGTTCGCTTATTGAGAAAACTTTATATTCCAATAGTAATTTATATATTTTTTAAATTTAATTATCAAAATTCATAGGAAAAAAAAAATCTCCATATTAGTATAATCAAGAACTATGTTTCTCAGAATTCCTTCGCCAGTCCCATAACTGATGTCAGTAGTTCTAGAACAACTAATGGTTGTCAGTCTCTGGCCTAAGAGATTGGTCACATGACTCTGATATGGCTGTATTGTACTGTTTTGTACTACTAGCTGTGATTGACAGATTTTCTTGTGCATATACGGACATCTCATAAATGCTGAAGGGATGACATTGGCTTTTGTCTTTCCTTTGTGTGACGTGCAGTGCTAAACAGAGACATTCGGTCTCTGCACGCGGTTAAATTGTTATTTATCTGTCATGCTTTTGGCTGTGCATGAAAATAAATGCATGACATTAAACAGTTCAAAAAAGGGTTTCTTTGCTTAAGATTCCTAATAGGGCATGAAGACAATATCGCATGACTTTTTCCTGCTCTTTCATTCTGCATCTACGCTGCTCTCTGCCTGGCACGAACGGCAGCAAAGAAAGTCTTTGAATTTTTTTTATTTTAATTTTTTTAATCATCTTGTCTTCGTTCATGCATGTTTTTTTTTTTTTTATTTTAACAGCGGGATAGTCTGTGAAGACAGACTGTAAAAACCCAGTAGTTCAAAGAAAGATAAACAGTTCATGTAAGGTGAATTGGAGAAGATGAGGATTACATGCACAACGAAGCGTTGTATTCTGAGATCTCGTTTAAGGAGCGTTATACCCATTTTTATTTGTTGTAATAAATAGGCTGCACACAGAATGGATTCCCTTTATACTTAATATCTGTTTACTGACAATGTAGAGTCACTGTGGATGGGACTTATTTATTTAATTCTTCCTATTGCACAACATGCTTGGTATAATAAGCTTCACCCTCCGCTTTCAATGTGGCCTGAGCTCTCAGTTTTTGTTCTTTGAATTGCTGCAGTAATTCTAATAGAACTCCAGGTAAAGTTACTCTTTCTTTAACCTCTAAATAGCTGTCAATCATTTTGGTCAATGATAACTGTGGTTATTGTGACATATGCCAAGGTCTATCCATCTGGAAAACAGCAGCAAAAGAATTACACTTATGGCCACTAGGGACGCCATTGCTATTTGCTCCTGCTCTTAGGGTTAATGTCATTTAATTTAGTTAAAATTCTGATAGTTAAAAATAGTTTAGTTAAAAGCCTGATATCTGTTCTATTGCTACTTGCTCATTTATATAAAATGCAATTCATTTTAGCATTCCCGAAACGGCTGTTTCCTGATCCCTTGTTTTTTTTACTAGTGTGCACTCTGTCACAAGGAGATCTGACAAGAAAGGTTTTAGTAATCAATCAGGGTGCTATTTTAGGAAATTCAAGGATAACGCTGTCTCCCTGTTTTCTTTGCCTCAGCCTACCTTATCCATTGTGACCTGTTTGTGTTGTGTTTTGTCAGACATTTACTGATAAGTAGAGTACAGAGACTAAACAAAGGACAGATTATTGGGCACTTATTACCGGAAACAAATTATTCTGTCCTCTCTGCATGCTTGCAGGCATTCTAAAAGTGTCTAAGAGCCTCACTGACTAAAGTGTGAATTCACCTGTCAAATTCACTTTGTCACAATTTGAGTTGCATCGCCAAAATAGTTGCAAATTCACATCTCTCTATTGAATAAGTGGAGAATCCACTTATCGAACAGGCGGACAGTGGTGAATGTCATCACATGTGTAGGTTGCTGTAGTCAGTCGGATAGAAGCAGGATGAGAAGTCATGGAGTGAAGCGAATTCTACAAGTGAAGGGCAGTGATGTCAGTCTCATCATTTCCCACTAACTATATTCTGTGAATATTCTATTTCTGTGTCAACTTGTCCCTAGGTCATGTTGTCACTTAGTCATATTCACCATTGTCACTTTTGAATTAATAGTCGCCTCTTGCCACACCAGAGCCCTGCCATCACCCCTCCAATTTTCCAGTCTGAAGTGGTGAAGTCAAACAGGTGAATTTGGAGCAGTTCACCTCGTCACATTCACACCACTTGTACGCTTAGTCAATAGTAGAAGCGCCTGTGCACACACATGTAATATGAAGAGCTCCGTAAGACTGCAACTATTGTAGAAGACCACATTGGTTGCGTATTCAGCACTTGGCAGAGTTTGCTCAATAAGCGAACACGGGGAAGTGGAGAATAGATGCAAATTCACAGCTCTACGTGACTATTCAGACTTTGGTCAATGAGGTACTAAGTATTTCAAACTTACAGCTCTTTATTTATCAAGAATGAATTTGCCTCTGTAAGTGAATTCTCCACAGGCAAATAGTAAGAGTGGGGTATTGTGAAATTGACATAAATGTTTATATTATTATGAATTATAGGAAAGGACAGATTGACCATTTTGTTTGTTATTAGTTGCTGATATTTCCACCGTAGATCATTGTTTTATATTAATTTTAATGGCAGACAATTCGTAGCTCATGTTGGCATTTTGTTGACACATTTTTTTCCCCAAATTGTTGCTGCACGTGAGGCAAATAGGCGGAGAATGGTGCATAAGTACACACCCAGCTCAAGTTGACAAAGTAACGGTAAACATGAGATTTGAAGGAAATTGGGGCATTTTCATATGTTGTTGTTCTTGTTCATTTAAAGTATCCATTAGGGCAGGGATGGTGAACCAATGGCATGCGTGCCAGAAAGGGCACACAAAGCCCTCTTTGTAGGCACGTGTGCCGTCACCACCTTGCTTTCAGTGCAGGTCGCGGACCTGACCTGACAGTTTTCAGGCTGGATCCACGGCCTACACTGAAGGTTCGCTCGCTCTTTGGGGTGCACTCCTTCCCAGACACAGGCGCAATGACGTCTCTCATCAGCACTGCCGACGGCTCTTCTGATTGGCCTTCGGAAGGTCATGTGGTTGGGAAAGTGCAATCCTCCCTCCTGCAGTGGCTCACAAAATAGTTGTTGACGCTGGAGGAGGGAGAGAAATGGCTCCTTAAGGAAGTTTGCTGACCCCTGATATAAGCCATATAAAATCATAGCATAATTTTCATCCAAAAGTTATGTTTTTTGGGGTTTTTTTTGGTGTGGTTTTATTTGTCACATTGAAAACACCAGACATACATAACCATCATAGATCAAGTCACTTGAACAACTAAGAAAAAGTGGCTCAATCCGAAAAGTCTGTGCAGTACTCACACCTCAGTTGATCTCTGTGTGCCAGCAGGAGAAGAAATGCATCATCCGTCAGTAAATAGCTCAGCATGTGAAGAAATAGATCATGATTAAGCGCTACTGATGAGCGAAACACGTAGGATTGGTGTGCATACCTACTTTTATGATTTACTAACTTTTCAATAAACGTGCTATTTTACTGATCCAGTTGTGGCGCCCGGGAATTCTTCATATGCTGAGCAATCAACTAATTTACCAAGTAGCGGAGACGAGCACAAATACAAGAATAAACTTTTCAAGCATGTTCGCAAAGAGCAACAGGAAATTCTAAAATGTTTCTGTTTTTTTATTTCTTCAACCAATAGAGATTCATTGTTTTCTCTGTGACTAAAGAAAGCAGGAAATTTAAGCTGTTTCTTGCTGGAGATTTTGCGTTCTTGACCATTACCATTTGAATTGGTTTGAATAAAAAGGAAAGACTGATAAGGATCCTGATTTACTCTGATGGTCCATCCTGGAAAACTCAATGAAGTGACTCCTTTCACCGCAACCATTGTGGCTGCATGGATCGTGTTCTTCAATGGGTGAATGTTCCTTTCAAGGCATTAGGTCCATATCACAGCTGAGCATTAACGTTACCTGATAGGCCTTGGGTCCAGGTTTCCTTCTCAGTGGTCCTTCTAAGTGAATTGCGTTTTTTTTTTGTTTTGTTTTAGAATAGTCACATTGAGAGTAGAGAGGAATAAAGAGTCTTTGTCTCATTCTCTGTAATTGATTATGGCATTGAGACTTGTTACCATGCAGGTTTCAGGGCTAATAACCTGTTCAATTTGGATGGAGACCTTTCTAAATGTTCAATTTTGTTCAGTTCCTTTAATGAACTAAAATAATTGTATCTGATGGGATGCCGAAATGCAATGCTTCAAGAGTAAGATGGTATCGTGCAGCGGTATCCACCTTAACTGGAATTTTTGTGGTGTTGGATTTCGTATCTTAACAAAGGAAAATAAAATCACTCTATCATGTTTAGGTTTCATTTCCGCCTGACTTGAAAGCCATTTTGTTGCCTTTTATATTGACCAGCATTCATCATTTTATCTCCCAGTTAAACAGAAACCTGCACCCCATAAACCAACACTTCATTCTATATAACATAGTGAATCATAAAAAAAACTGGCTATTCATACAAATATACTTAAATATGGCCTGTTGCCTTGAAGAACTTTTCAAATGCTCATGAGTGATTTTAGTGTTTTAAAATGGGTAGCACTGAAGATAAGATTAGACTATCCTCTCTGCACACTCAGGAGGACTACTTGCTGGTGTGCATGTCTACAGTAGAGCAATGGAACCTACTCCTGCACTTCCTGTTTAGCATGTCACATGGTGCAAGAAGTATGTGTCTGCGCTTGGTTAAATGTTGCCCCAGGTGAACTAAATTCCTGGAAAACATGTTTTCAAAAAAATGAATAAATAATAATAATTTAGCAATGGATAAATGCTAAATTACAAAACATTATTTACGTATTTTTATATCCCCTTTAACATAAGGAAGAAAATGTTTTCAGATTTTACTTTCAGACGTTTTCGTGATGCCTCAAAAGGCACAGTAAATTCCCGTTATTATCGAAGCTCATCATATGTTTATATGTACACTGAGGTTGAATATTTCTAAGCTAAGTCACAGCGCAAAATTATTTGTATTGATGGTCCATTTGCTCACATCTGATCAGGAGCACTGAAAATTGTAATCAGCACAGTTACTGATAATCTGTGAATTGGAAATGTTAAAGTGCACCTGTCACCTCAAAACTAATGCTAATTTAGGTTGTACTAATCAAATAAACATTTTTGTAAATATATATGTATTAAAAAAAAAATAGTACGTTTATACAATGTTTAATGATTGACATTATTGCTCCTCTAATCAGATCACAATCTAGCAGGATTGGAGGAGCTATAATGTCAATCATCATTTAGCCCCACCCAACTCAGGAAAGAAAAGTCAGGATGACAGGGAAGATGACAGAGAGAAACACTGTATAAAGGTACATTTTTTAAAATACATTTATATTTACAAAATGTTTATTTCGTTAGTACAACCTAAATTAGTATTAGGGCGAAATTTACTAAGGGCGGATTTAGTCCGCCCGAAGTTAATTCCTGCCCGCACGTGCGGTATTCCGATCGATTTGCGATCGCACGATCAGAATTGCGCTCGATTTGCGATCGCACGATCGCAAATCGATCAGAATACCGCACGTGCGGGCAGGAATTGACTTCGGGCGATCGTTTCGCCCTTAGTAAATTTCGCCCATAGAGTTTTGAGTTGACAGGTGCACTTCAAGTAAAAACCCCAGTAAAACTAAGGTAATTTTCTCAAATAAAACAAAGATTTGGAATGGGTACTTTCCCTTTTAAAAATATGTTGCTTTTCCCTCCCCCCCCCCTTTATCAGTGTGTAGAAAATGTACATTATTCACTGCAACAAAGAAAAGATGTTTAATTCCGCTGGGACAAAATGAAGTTGAAAGCTTCTGTGTTGCTAGCTTATAATGGAAAGATATCTTTTAACTGAAGTTCAAAGCCTTTTGCTTGTACCCCTGCACAAAGATTTATGCTAAAGTAAATCTCAGCCGAGTGCAGGATTTTGGGATACTGTAGTTTGCAAGAAATTTTTTTATTGTGGGAGTGGATTTTTTTTTTTAGAATGTAAGAATTTACTGTAAATATATATATATATATATATATATGATCCCATAACAATCTATTCTGTTTAAGTGAAAACCCAAGATGTTATTCTGGAAAAATCATTTAAAAGTAAGAGCTTAATACCTAAGCAGAACATTGCTTAATAGTTAACATGTTCCTTTTAGTCAGAACTGGAAACCAGATATCCTAGTCTGAGGGGCTTATTCATCAAAAGCAGCAGATTTCCATGGCGAAGAACCAAACAATTTCAGATGCTATTACATGCGCAGTGCAGCAGACTAAGTTGAACAGTAGCATGATGCCTAACCACTAGGGTGATGATTTGACCCAAGCTAAGTGAAGTGACGTAATCCTCACAATGTGCCACTAACTGTATATAAGTGAATATTAAATCCCTTTTATGTCTCCC
>WMED01025653.1:331-10975 GCA_019650415.1 Pipa parva
TTTTTACTAGAGAATTATTTATTATCACTGGTCAGCAAATTAAAAATGAATTAAGTTACACACAGGGGTCATTGAAATCACAGAGTATTTATATGGATCTTAAATAAATATTAATATATTAAATATTATTTAAGAATATATATATATGCAACTGGGCAGGGAAGTTCTGAAGCGAACAGGGCTGGCTAATTATGTCCTAAAATTTGTCATACAGTGGCTCCGTATATTATGCAGATTACAACTTTGATAAAAAAAAAAAAACAACTAGGATCTTCTCTTGGCATTACAGAAGTGACAAATGAATTGAGGATATACTTCCAGATGGCAAAACATGTTTAGGAATATTAATTAATATTTTGGACATGTTTTCAATCATTGGGAAATCTTAATATCTTTCTAATGAAGTTGCATGCTGAAATGTGATAGGATTCCTGGCAATGCCTACTGTGAAAATGTAGAATGACTGATCAGTTTGCTGTAACATTCGACTGAAGATGCATTGTATACTCCAAGATTTATTAGGGCAACAATGCACACAGCTGAATGTATTAGCAAGTGTAACAGTTACATGGGGGGAGGTTACCACTTTACTTCTCCTCTGTATACAGACCACTGTACAGGACAAGGGTTTGATTCCCCAGCTTACTAGATGAAGGTTACATTGGTACATCACACAGTTAAGGGTATATAAACAAGCACTGTTAGACAAGGAAAAGATCCTCATAGGTCTTTCAGTAAAATCCTTGAAAGTTCCACAAAACCAGGTTTACTATCTGCGAAAATGCAATTTGTAGGGAAGATTAATAGTATCCAAACAAAAGGAACATCACACAAGCCCAATAGCAATAGCAATTGGAAGGTAACAGGAATAGTCACCATATATGATTATGACACTCCAACCAGTGGGAGAACTGATACTGGGATGCTGCTGTTATCGTTCTTGATTTGGACTCTCAAATTGACATGTTTTTAGCCTACTGCTGAATTAGAATGCACAAGCAGAATGGAAAGCATTGGGAGCTCCGTGATCTGTCTTCTGCCATTTTCTTCTTCTCATCCTTCCTTGACTGGATGGCCTAAAATAGATACAGGATGGGATTCTGGGACAAATGTTGAATTCTAGTTAGTATTGCCTTGCTGTCCCCTGTGCATTCTCACATTACTGCAACATGGGGAAACCATAGATTATGGCTCCTCCAATTACAACCCTGCTCAATTATTATTATTATTATTATTATTATTATTATTAAGAGAATCTAATTGGAGAAACTAGCTTTATTTTACCTCTTTTCTCTCAGTCTCAAATTGAAGAAGGGGGATTGGACCATGGAGGGGCTATTCTGGAATAATGTTAAGTCCTGTGTTGAGCACCTAGAGCTCAGTTTAGAGGACTCCCTTTCCCCCATCCAGAAGTAGCTCTGACAGGTCTACTTTAAGCATTAATGTTCTTATTGGAGACCGTTTTACAAAGGCTGGAGTGGGCCTGGTGCATTCAAACATGCCTCACCAGACTTGCTCATTAGCCACATTATATAAAGAGAAGATAGAGAGAAGCTGGAATGAAAGCACCACAGCTTGTGTATTCGTAATCTTGTGCATCAGCCACAAACATCATATATAATGAATTAACTCCCTATGATATTATACTGCAACTTTACATGACTCTACTCATGTCCATGCACATTGGTCAATAAACCAGGGGTGCAGAGAGCTAAGTTTCCTTCCACTCCAGACATCAGGATCTGCAAATTAAATATCATGGTTCTGCGTTGTATATAGGGTGCATGACTTGCCACCATCCAGGACTTGTGCTACACCTCCGATATCTTGGATACATAGCAACACATACAAAAATGTAATAACACAATTATTTCTCTGAAAATAGAGATTGTAAAAATCAGCACAGTAAACGTTCTTTCTGTATGCGCAGTCCACTTTGGATATCCAATAATGTAGGGCGTTCCACATCAATTTACTGCCGTCCAGGCTAGTTTCACTTACTAGAGCATGCACATAATTATACAAGACAGGTGCTTAACCGGTGCCAGATGAAATACAACCATTTTCACATTTGACTCCACTAAATGCATTTTTGTCATCCTGGAAACTTGTCAAAAATGACCTTTCCCTCTTAGCAGCAGAAGCAAAAACTATGGTTCAGCTGGATAGGAAACCTAGACAGTCTTATCTGGACAAAATCGTGGCACAAAAATATCATACATGGCTGTTCTTCTTTTGACAAAGTCCAGACACTGTTACAAACCTAGAGTTTCTGATTTAGATACCAATGTTTTCAGCTAAAGATTACACTATAATGATCATGTCTTACTTTAACTAGGATCATTATAATTTTACAATTATCTTTTCTTTTTGAGAAGTATCAAATTGTGCTGAAATGATCACACTCCAATGATTCTCCTCGGGGGAATAGCACACCAGAACAGAAGAGCAGTAAATGTAATCAGGTACATTTTCCCTTAGAAGCCAAAAAAAAACTCCTGCACAAAACATAACATAATTAGGTAGTGTGTGCGGAGTTGCTGTTATAAGTAATCTGGATTTAACAGTGGCTTTCATGAAAGGAAAATAGCAAGGGCAGGCTGACCTTTCTGCTGAGTCTATTAGACTGGTGCTAATTGCTTAGGACTGTTGCGGTTTGTTAATTGAAGTCCAGGGTATTCTGCAAAGCTTTCTAAAGGTAAACAAAAAAAAAAAAAGAGTCCAGTCTTTTTATGCATCTTTATACCCAATAGCAGAAGAGCAGCTCTGCCCTTAACTAGCATTGTTTATAAGGGTGTTTCCAAATATGGAAGTGACTGCATTTACCTTAACTGTTGAGAGAGGAAGAAAACCGATGGTGGACCATCAGTTAATAAACACAAAAGAAGAATGCTTATGATTAAAAACTACAATTTATTTTATTATTTAAGAAAAATAGCAGCAATTTTACTACCTAGCAGATACAGCCATTGATAGACCTTCAAACTTCCGAAGAACTTTCCTATGAAACCTGGAACCAACCTCCTAATATTCAAACACGCAGTCTCCTTTCAACATCACCAGGACTTGCTGTGAAGTCATTTTTTATTCAATACCCCCCTATATTAGCTCCTGTTGTTTCTTTTTAAAAGAACTTCTAGTCTATGGGCCAAGGAAATGACTCTTTGACAACAAAATATTCTGCCAAGACAGTGTAGAGTATGCTCAATTCAAAGATGATCTCAGAACTTATAACATTTAATGTGTTATACTGTACTTTCCCCAACATTGGTTTTGCAATACATTTTCCTTAGTAATCTCCATGGCAGCAGGCCACTTGCTGGAGCTCCTCTGTGATGTCATAAGAGTTGTTGACTACAACAAAATTGTAATTTTAAAAAAATCAGTCTTGTTTGTGACAATATCTTGGTATCATATGTCTGGGGTACCAATAGAAATATTATACATAATATTTCCATTAAAAAAATAACAAATAATACATCAAGAACATAGAACAAACTCTTGTTTGACCTTTTTTTTTTTAATGGATTGCAAAATAAAAAAATCGAATCTTCATCATTCCTCCTTTTCTTGATATAAATGTAATTTTTCCCAACATAAAAAAGGACTGTGTACTAATTCCCAATTAAGCCAACCATGGCTTTAACTCCAGGGGAACTCCATCCATCATTCAATTTAAGGTGGCAGCCGGGTCTTATTGAAATGAATGACCATGCATCTTTCAAACCATAATGAAATAATAATTGCACTTTTTAGATCTTCAAACTCCGCGAGGCTTTGTGATTTTTTTTTTTTGCCTTTCCTGAGAAGCCGCTAATTAACTCTAATGGTGTTATGCTATTGATAACCCCACATTCATAATATGTTTTCTCTTTTAATTAATTTTCTTTCTCCGCTGTGTCAGAATAAAAGGCAAATGGCACACAGTCATTTAAAAAAAAAAAAAAAAGAGCTTTGTTGATTACTTATAGACTTCTCTAACAAGTACTTTAACTTTGCTTCTGTAATGAACAGCTGGAAGGGAAACAGCCGGTCTCCATTCTGCTCAAGCTAAAAGACGTATTAAAGAAAACGAGGTGGGGGTGGGGGCGAGGAAATAAAAGGGTAAGTAATTTAAAATAAAATCTATGGAGAGGTTCTGCTGGATTCGCTAATTGTGTTACTCAGTGGTAGAGAGGTTGGAAAAGAGCCTGAAAATTGTTGGTTTCCGTCTTTGTTCAATAGGTAAATGTTGAGGCTGTAAAGTGCTCGGTTGGTGAAAAACCAGCATAAGTGCTTTAATGCAGTCTCCCTCGCACGTGACCACTCGGAAAACCCAAGAAAAGAAATATCTATTTGTCTACCCAGTTATGGTAATTGAGACTTGTCCGCTGCAAGCACTTATGGACTCTGCAACCTCATACACATAAGCAGCAACAACTCTAAACAATTTTCCATTATTTCTGTTCTTTCCCAAATATTTCTCAGTGGATCACTTTTAGCACATCGCTACAGAGGTGCTGCCTAAAAACCCGTGGGGGGGCCGTAGCTCCGTGACATATTTTTTATTGCCCCCGGGATCAATAATCTTTTGAAAATGTACTTTTTCTATTTGAAAGGACCAAAAAAATTGAAAATCCAGCTTGAATTTGCAGAGTATATTTATCCTTGCTAGTTTCAGCCATTTGTTGAGTAAGACAAACTCCAGCTCTATCCAATTGTTTTCTAAGGTACTATAGAAAGCCCAATAAATAAAAGAAGTCTTCAAATGGCAAAGTAAAAACCAGCACAAAGCAATTAAATTAAATTTTAAAACAATTCAAAAATTCAACCTTCAAGAATAATTTACAGTTACTGTCTAGGAATGCACAACGCCAAAGCAAACTCTTCTATATGTAAACAACATCAATTTGCTTCCTCTCTACAATAAGCCACTGCTACTGAATTCACTGTTTAGTGCATATAGACAACTTGATTTCCATTCGTAACGAAAGGGAGTTTCGCAAATCCATTTGACGAGTCAAAGTCGCCCTTTGATAAATATCCCCCCCCTCCCTAAGACTTATATTAAAAAATGGCTTAGCAAGAGATATTTCACACTCTACCACGCTGAGTAAGGAGGGCTTGCTCTACTGGAACAGTCCTTGATTAAACCTTGTTAAATTAACAGCTACAAGAGTCAGCAACAAGGAATTATTCACTCCTGCCAGGGCCTCTGTAAGCTTCAGCAAGCTTTTCAGACACATTTAAAGGGAAGGAGGAAAGTTAATCTTGGGACATCCTCCATATGAATCATTTATGTTTTTTTTCTCTCTGTAAGAAGACTGTTTGGACGTAGGAGAGATGCGTGCATTTAACAATGGCAGGCGTAAATCAATGGATCCAGATATTCTTCAGGATAGATGAATTTGGCAGATATGCAGATGTATATTACTGATGCACTGTTATAGATAGAATGCTCCAGTACTATATTCAGCATGTTTATAAATAATGAAAACCAAGGTTATGACCCAGATGTTTACACCTACATCTGTCTAATAGGTCATCATGTCAGCAACTGGTTGAATTCTATCCAAGGTCAGTTGAGATAAGCCATTGATCACTGATCTGTCAATCTTCCTCTAAAGCCAAGTGGTCCCCGGTGTGCAGGGGAAATAAATAAGGGTTTTATTGACTGAAGGCCAAAAAAGTCACGTATAGCTATGAATTTGCATTTGATCGCCACCTCCCTATGTTCGTTTAATGATCAAATCCTGTGATGTGGCGAATACGCGTTTTGTTCAGGTTACAACAATAGTCAGAGCTCTTCACATCATTTTGCATGCGCATGCACAGATACTTCTACTATTAACTAAGCGGCAGAGTGTATTGAAGGAACGAATGCAACTAGGTGTACTGCTCTGAAGTCACCCATTGGACTTTGCCATTTAAAAGCGGCAAATTAGGGGGCTGATAGCAGTGCTCCGCATTCTACTTCTATCCAACTGACTATGCCACACAGCGCATCCAACAGCATTCGCCGCTGTCTACTTGTTTGACAAGTCTATTGTGACTACTAAATGAAAAGTGAATGTGTGTCTATTTTGGCAGTGCGACTTGAATTGAATGCAAAGTGAATTCAACAGGTGAAGTCACCCTTTAGTCAATCAGCCCCTTAATATCTGACTGAGTCTAGTGGCCGATGCCATGCATGGAAGCACATTGCATTGTCTCCACTTTTACATTATACGTTTCATTTACAACAGTCAGACTAATCTATAACATGTGACAGCTTTGGTGCATTTCAACTTGCACTCACATCCCCATTTATCCTTATTATCCTGCTCTAACAGCCATAGGAATCCATTGTCCGGAGTTATAACCAGTCAGTCATATCCAATTTACTTTTTTTTTTTCTAGTAAAATTTAATTTGTCTTGAAGTCCTGAAATAACCAAGTCCCCATGGCTGTTGTTGAGCAGTGCCAGGTGTAGTACAAGTAAAGTACAAGTGTACTACAAGTAAAGTACAAGTGTACTACAAGTAAAGTACAAGTGTACTACAAGTAAATTACAAGTGTGCTACATGGGCGAAATTTATTAAAATCATTAAAATTATCAACATCGCGATATCGAATGGTTTTTATCGATATCGAAATGCATTTTCGATATCGGCAATATCTATATCGCGATATCGGTAAAAACCCGTTTGATATTGCGATGTCGATGCTATGGCTTTTAATAAATTTCGCCAAGTGTACTACAAGTAAAGTACAAGTGTACTACAAGTAAATTACAAGTAAAGTACAAGTGTACTACAAGTAAATTACAAGTAAAGTACAAGTGTTGTACATGTAAATTACAAGTGTTGTACATGTAAATTACAAGTGTTGTACATGTAAATTACAAGTAAAGCACAAATGTAGTATAAGTAAATTAGTAGTAAAGTACAAGTGTTGTACAAGTGAAGTACAAGTGTTGTGCAAGAGAACCAGGAAACACAAGCAGAATCAGAAGCTCAGTAAAGTTAGTCCTATAATCAATCAGTGAGTGCTAGAAGTGGATGAATTATAAAGTTTATAGGCTGGAGGTCTGTCTATGTCTACACATTTATTCTCCTGTGCATATTTTATCTGCTGGGAAAAGTGAGCCCTTTCCAGTTTCTGTAGAATTTCACATAGTACTTATTCATTAAGTGCCCCAAAAATCCAGAAAAAGTGTAAGAAAATGTATCTGTAAAGATGAAGTACTCTTAAGAAAACTTTCCAAAGGTTTAATTTTTTTTTTTTTTAGCACAGATTAAATATACAGGGGCTTATTTGTGAAAGTTCGTAAAGGTGCGTAAAGGCCCGATTTCACATTCATTCGCCACTTCCTCATATTTGTGTATTCAGCAAACTCTGCATTTCAGCTGCTTGCGACGGTTGCAAACTTCCAGAGATCTTGGAATGAATTTGCGCACACAGGTAACTCAGCAATTCATTAAACGTTGGAGCTTGTCAGAGTCATGAATTCGGCAAGGCGTACTATGTTGGATTCAGTAGTTTAACTTTGTCAGATCAATGTGGTGAATTAGGGGGCTGACGGCAGGGCTGTTACTGTCCCACTGACTATGCCACACTGCGCAATAAACTTCACCAGATGCTGTTTGCGTCTTCGCTACGGGAATCCAGCGCTTAGTGAATAAGGAGTAGAGAATTTGAGACTACCAGTGTGTAGTGACCCATAGTGACAAGAATTCACTTTGACAGTCGAATACTCCCTTCCATTAATAAGCCCCATAGTTGAGTATAAAAGGCATTTGGGGCAGTTTCATTATTTTGTGTAATCTTAAGATTAAGGGGGGAATTCACTATGTTCCGAAGTGAGGTGCGTAGTGTTCACCTCACTTCGGAGCATAGTGAATTCCCCTCTGAATATATTAAGATTTCTGATAATATATGACTGTGTCTGGGTAGGAAATAACAAATGCATGTTCCAGTCAACCAAAGCGCAACATTTTATTTTATAAGCTTCTAGACAAATGTGTCTATACAAGGCAGATTGCTTTTTCAATGGACGTCCATTATCGAGATGGACGCCGGTCTATTTTCTCAGAGTGCTACAATGCTGCTTTGAAGATCTATCTTTTCCATGCTTTGCTCCCTTATCTTTAACAGATTGGCATGGTCCTCTCGGATTTTCACGAGTGCAGCTTCACCTATCGCTCTTTAGTGAAAATCTTAATAAATCTTAGTAAATCTTCCCACTGGCTATCATTAAACTCCGTGAAAGAAAAACAGCTACAGATTACATCTCCAAACAAAGAGGTTTTCTACTTTGTAAACTTTCCCTACTTCCTTCTTGAATATAGATGGGTATTTTTCTTTCTTGACTGTTATACTATAGAAATAAAAAAATAAAACTAAAAATAATGGGATCATCCTCAAGTCCCCGCCGCATTTAATAAATAAAGGTCTTGTCTTTGTGCAGTGTTATTTTGGCTCGGCTCATAAAAAATAGTTCTTGACGGGCTCTATCTATTATTCGAATCTGCGCTTCTGTGGTGGCCTTAGTTTCAGAAGATGTTGAGAGGTACGGAAGTTCATTCTGTGTCAAGATAACTTTGTATAAAGGAACACATCAAGCAGAGCTGTGTTTTTCATAATGTTAAAGGATAGCTGTTTGGCAATAAAACAACACATTGGATTTATTTATTTCAGCACTTTTAGCGCCCCCGAGGTCGCCCTTTTTCCTCTATCTCGGTTGAGTTTTCAGACTTGACGTGACAAGCAATAGGTTCGTTGACACACCTCTGATTTGAGATTTGTCTGCTCAGAAAATCTTTGCTGACTAAGTAAGATCTATGCCACGGCAACGAATACAAGAAAAAATGGTAGTTTGTTAACCCACTTCAGTACTGGAAAGCATTTGTGATATGTAGTGGAACAGACCGTGGTTGTTCTAGTAAGACTAGTTGGCTCAGAGCATGTGGTTTCCCCAGTATTTTTATGTGGTTGGTATGAAAATTTATGTGCACCAAACCTTACCCCAACATGTGCCAAATGTCTTAAATGCACACATTTAAACGGTGAAATTTATTAAAATTTCGCTCTCGTTCTTTCTGAGTTTATCAAGCGAGTTCTTGAATTGTTCTCGCAAGATTTTTTTCTAGATCGAGTTTTTCAATCTTGATTTTTCGATAAAAAGGTATCCATACTACTGATGTAAAACATGGCTACATTTCCGTTGAAAAACTCGATATAGAAAAATCTAAAAAGAATCTCGCAAGATCTCTCTCGATAAACTCGGAAAGACTGAGAGCGGTCTTTCCGAGTTTAATAAATTTCGCCGTATTCGTTTAAAATCCACTGAACAGATTAATGATCGCTCAAACAAAGTAACAACAGCATCAAACTGGACTTCTACTGGGACCCACCAGGAAATGAAAGACAGGGGAGCCACCAGGAACCGGGAGACCGGGGAGCTGCAAGGAACCAGTAGCCACCAGGAAGCTGGGGATATGGGAGCTGTCAAGAAACGAAAGGTCAAGGGCCACTTAAAATATGTCCTTCTTGTCTCTTCATTTCCAGTACTTATGATTTTACATCTTGTAGAGTCCCATTGCCACTCAGTTACTGAATTTGGGAAAGAGTGGAGGCTTACCACCTCTTGCAACTGTTTTCTATTGGTCAGTATTCATGCAAATGACTGTGTGGCTGCCCCCCCCAGTTTACTGAGCTGTCTGGGCCCCCAAAGCAATATCTCTGGTGGAGATGAGAGCAGACATTACTCCCATTCATTTATGGAAAGTGGCAAAAACGAGAAATATGGCCAAATCGCTCCTCATTTCTCACTTCCATCATGCAATCCCTTTCACTATCTAATAGTCCAGCTAGATAAATATGCCGCATGCAGAATAACCCACGGCTCATGCCCTTTTACCAAACGTTTATGGGAAACAAATGAACATAAATAAAATACCATTTCAGTTTATGATTCTACCTCTCCCAGAAATCCATTAAAGTTACTAGGTCATTTCTATGCATTAAAACAAGCAGGAAGAGAGGTTAATGCAGTGAATGAATTGATTTACTGTATCAGGAATGGATACATTAAACATATGGGGAGGGGGGTGTAGCCGAGAGAACAAGATCACGATGTGTGTGTGTAGATATTTCTATTGGATTTCTATATTGAACTCATCTATTAAAATAAAGAACTAGGAAGATACAATAGATGGATTCTTTGAAGCCAAACTTTACAATGCCCCCCCCCCCTTTGCCTCTCTGGGTTATATGCAGAAATTGGCAGAAATATTTATACATAAAGGAGATCAGGCACAGATTCAGCAATGCCAACAGCAACTGAATGGAAGGAGGCTTTTTTTCGCTAATCACAGTAAAGCAAGGTACACCAAATGCAGTTAAAGGGGAAATGCACTTTGAATTATTACTGCATATATTTTCCATTTAAAGGTCATAGCCAAATTAGGAAGTCATAAGAAAAAAAAAAATCCTAATGGTTTTGTAAATCTCTAAAATATTAAACAGCGTCTTACAGAAATGAACAAGCTATGGAATCATTAGTTTGTATGCATGCTGAAGATTGGTTGTTGGAATTTTAAGAGCAATTGCAATTGGTCACTGCTGTTTGTGATGTTTTTATTTATTTATTAAGGGTTACAGAGGGTCACTGACCCATAATAA
>WMED01025654.1:0-10975 GCA_019650415.1 Pipa parva
GGGTATGTCTTATAAATACCGAGAAGGTGAAGCAGCTGCAGAAGCACCGCTCCCCGAATCTCCGGGAACAAACAATGAGCCGGTCAGCGAGTCTCCAGGGCACAGCTCTGAGAGAGAGAGCCAGGACATAACACCCCAGCGCAGCCCTTCCCCCCCCAAGCATCTCAGTCACTGAACCCGCCACCGCAGCTTCACCTCAGCTGGAGGGAGAAAGAGACTGTGTGCCCCCGCCGAGTGGCAGGACTCCCAGGGGAAGCCGCAGAGGAATGTGGGAGCCCGTGTCTCCTCAGCCCCACCGTGAAAGAGGGCTGCTCCGAGCTGGGATGCGGGAATCGGACAGCTCGTCTCTGCACAGCTCCTCGTCAGTATCCGGAAATGAAGAAGAGGAGAGCGGCGGGATGGGGTGATTAGAACAGGGACAGACCAGCTTCTCTTGTCTTCACTGGGCCGCCAAGCACGGACAGCATGAGCTGCTGGCCGCCTTAATAACCCACGCCCGCCAGCACCGTGTGCCAGTTAATATCAACGCCAGGGCTGCAGGAGGCTACACAGCTTTGCACCTGGCTGCCATGCATGGGCACCTGGATGTTATCAAGCTGCTGGTTGGGGCATACGATGTAGACGTGGACATAAGGGAAAGCCTGGCAGTACTTGAACCCTGAAACTGCCCGTGATGTACAAGGGTATGTACAAGCAGATACCGTGTTTCCCCCAAAAGTAAGACAGTGTCCCACTATGTCTTACTTTCGGGGTATGTCTTACATTAGCCCGTCCCCCTAAAACACCCACTACGTCTTACATTCGGAGGTGTCTTACTATCGGGGAAACACGGTATACATGTAATCTCCCTGAATTAAATATATATGGAGTGCTGTAGATTCTATACATGTAAAAAAGGTCACTTTGATAAGCAATTTACAGCTTTATTTATGCTGCCCTCTTAAGGATTTCCATTGTGGAATTTCTGTGGCAGCATATATTAAAGTTTAGAGTTTGATTACCCTATAAAATGCCAGTTCCTAAGAGATGATGCATAGAGACTACTTCACAGCTAAATAAATATAATAACTAGGAAATGGGGACAAAACTGAAACAAATAGCCTACTTAAAGGACCTGCTATGGCAAGGCTAGGATATACCAGTTTTTATAATGAGTGTAGCTTCTCTTTCTAACACAGGTAGAAACCAATGTCCTACTTTAGAAGCAGTTTCCACTCAGAGTGATTCTACATACCCAGCAGGTCATGGAGGGAGGAGCCAAGGCTGCCTTTTAACTCATGTAAGGTTAACCAGGATAAGGTACCGATCACTTTTACACAATACCGATGTCAGCGATCAGGACCGTATCTAGGCTAACCTTACATGAGTTAAAAGGCAGCCTTGGCTTCTCCCTCCGTGACATGCTGGGTATGTAGAATCGCTCTGAGGCTCCGTGACCTGCTGGGTATGTAGAATCACTCTGAGCCTCAGAGCTATTAAACATAACCAGCAGGTCACGGAGGGAGGAGCCATGGCTGCCTTTTAACTCATATAAGGTTAGCCAGGATACGGTCCCGATCACTGTCACACATTACAGATGTCAGCAATCAGGACCATATCCCGGCTAACCTGTCTACCTGCCACAGTATAAACTACATACTCCGTGCAGGTAGGCAGGTTAGCCAGGATACGGTCCCAATTGCTGACATGGGTATTGTGTGTGTTACATACATGTCCCACGCTCCTGCGGCGTCCTCTCCTCCTCATGCCGCCCGCACTGGAAAGCGCTCGGGCGGCGGCCATCACGGCTTTGAAGGACAGGCGTCGTTTCTTAGCAACGACACCGGCCCCTCCCCTGCAGCTGGCGGGGAGTTTAAAAGCCAGTTTCTCAGGCAGTGTGTTGCCTGGGTATTGTTTGTATCTGTACTAGGTCCCTGTTAGTTTGCTACTTTGTTAAGTTAGTTCTGATTCATGTTCTTTGGCTAATTCAGCCATTAACCTGTTCCTGGGCTAATTCAGCCATTAACCTGTTCCTGGGCTAATTCAGCCATTAACCTGTTCCTGTGCTATTCAGCCATTAACCTGTTCCTGTGCTACTCCAGTTATTTCCCAGTGTCCTGCATTGTTCCAGTCTGTATCCAAAATCCTGTATTCCTGTGTTGGTTCAAGTCGTTACCAGACTCCTGTAATTGTGTTTAAGCCTGTTCCAATATTCTACGTCTGCTCTAGTCCTTTCCAGCTACCACCTGCGGAGGATGAGTCTGAGGGCCACGACCTGGGAGTCTCCCGCTGCAAAGCCCAGTACCTCCTTGCGGGGGTTAAAGGTGAAGTCGAGAGGCTCCTTAGACTCCGCGCCTCAGACAAACCTGTGTCAACTTTCGCAGTGGTAAGAGGATCCACTATTCAGTGTCCGTGACAGTGTGACAGTGATCGGGACCATATCCCAGCACACATTAGTACCACAGGTGTCGTGGAATCCTTGGCTTGTCCTTGCGGAACCCCGGTTGAAAATCACTGCCCTGACCCATAATAAAGACAATAATATACAATTCAACAATAAAATTATAATAAAGACATGAAAGAAGTGCTTAGCATAGTACAAGTGAATTCATTTACAAACGTATAATCATAAAGATACATTACTCTAAGTGCTAGGTAGTGATTGAAACAAGAGGTTGGAGGTCCACAGCTTACAAACTAAATAATGAAGTAATGTAATTAATAAATAGATTTAGTTTATCCAGTTTTGTTTTACATTGTGGTCAGAGTCTCAAAACAATGCAACAGGGTTCTCAGCTGGGGGTCAATCGTGGCATTTTTTCTGCTAGGATTATTCACAGCACCTTCACTCATGCATCTATTTCTGCAAATGTGATTGGAGACCTTTATCATTAGCCGAACGATGATCACTAAAATGTCAGCATGGAGTCGCCAGTTAATTGATTTGCTTAACTTTGCCAGCTGCTTCTCTCATTTCTTTTATTTCATTATACTGTAGCGGTAAAAATAATTTCTCTATTATATTAGGAGGATAGCCAGATGCCACAATGTTTAAATTATGCAGTAAAAGATTAATTATTAATAGATCAGTTTTTACAAAGACAACAGTCACTCTGATTATGAAATATCTTTAATACAGTGTCATTTTGAAAATCTTTGCATTACAGTGTCATTTCCTTTTCTGTATACTGTATTTTCATTCCCAGTATGCATATTTTTTTTCCTTGCCTACTTCCTTATATGTTTAAATTACATTTTGCAAATGTGCATTTTAGTAGGACAGTAGGAAGACATACTGAATATGCAATTACCACGCTCTAAAGACACTGTCCATAGGCCTTGTAACCAACTACATTCTTACACGCCCAAAACGTCATAACAATTGTTTTAGAATTATGCAGTGCCTTGGAAAAAAATGTTCACCAACATAATAGGAATTTGTCAGGTTGCAAAGTGGCCTGATGTACACATACCATGAGCAACTTTGTTCATATTTCCTCCTTCCCCATTTGATAAGCTAGGGCTGCCTGATGCTCACATTCAAGCAGTGGAAAAAAACAGAAAAAAATATAGTAAGATAGAAAGGAAAAGCAATGTAAATATACTGTGTGTATATATAAATATATATATATATATATATACATACAGTATAAGCACAATACTAATTCTTCCAAAAACTGCTGTACAATCTATTGACAAACTTCTCTTTACAGGTCTTTACATTGCAGTACACAGTAGCAGCAGTACCTGTTTAGAGTGAATGAACAAGGGCCTTGAACAGGTTGTCCTTTCTATTAAAAAGGCATCTGGAATTGTCCCAGTGGACAATTGTGGAGAAAGGGAAGCCGCCCATCAAATAAATGTTCTTCTGTTTAAATGTGTATTTGTCACGGTCCTTTGCCCACATCCCTATTGTACTTTGTTATTTTAGGTATCCAAGTAGGAAATAGTAATTAATATTAATACAGGAAGCAACACCAGCATAAAATTATAGCGTTAATAAAATTCACAAGTGAACTGAAAGCAATTAAGGGGTTATTGACTCATTTCCAATTTGTCGCATAAAGGAGTACATTTCTCAGCTAATGATGGTCGCACACTGCCCAATAGATGACTACTGTCACAGTCGCAACTTTACTATGGCAATATTGTTGCTATTATTTTTATATTTATATTTGCTATAGGAATCCAATGCTAACCCACGTTGTGTGTGTATAAGGAATAGAGAATCTTCTGAAGTGTAAACCTTTAGAGACTTATAGACTATGTATAGCTATAAATTTGCATTTGATCTCCACCTCCTCATGTTCGCTTATTGATCAAACTCTGCGATGTGGCGAATATGCAACCAATTTGGGCAACTACAATATTCGCAATTTTATAGAGCACTTCAGCAGTTTGTGGGCACATGCACAGGTACTTCTAACTTCTGTTATTGACTAAGTGGCGGAGTGTGTCGAATGTACGAATGAGTACATTTGACTTGGTCGCATCAGAGCGGCAAATTGGGGTGCCAATGGCAGGGCTCCGCATTCTATTTCTATTCGACCGACTACGCCACACAATACATCTGATGTCAATCGCCACTTTCCGCTTGTTCAACAGGTCTGTTTGCTTAGTCAATAACGAGTAGTAAAATTGTGAATATTTTGGAGAGATTAATTTGACACTTGAATTCACCCTTTAGTGAATCAGCCCCTATGAGCCCAGGAAAAAACAAAGTTATTTAATTACTGCATCCAATGGTTTACCAACAAAGATGTCATAAAGGCATTTTAATCCATTTAAGCCTGTGTATGCATTTAAAAGTACAGTAACACCAAAACTGAAAATGCTTCAAATGCTTTTATATTTACTATATATTCAATCTGTTCTTCCAAAAATTCTAAATTGTGTATAGAAAGTAAGATATTTAGTTAATTAACTTTAAAAATCATGCACACTTCCTGCATATATTTTATACAAAGCAAATAATGAGACTGGATGAGGTATGTTTAACAACATGACTGCTATCAGTAAAGATAAAATCAGACATAAAGCAAAAACATTTATGAATTTGTGTATGAATTTAACTTCAGAGATACATGTGAATATATATGCACATTCTTTGAAAGTAGGATTTGAATGGACCTGTAGCTAACTGTAAGAAGATCTGACTCAATCATATGTGAACCTGTATTTATTTACTAGTTTCCTCAACTCTATTGACATGTATTGCTTTTCATCAGTTGTTATGTTCTGTATTAAACTTTGAGAGGGTAGTTATCAAAGTCAAATGTAAATGCAATAGGTACATTGATATGGAATTATCTCTAAGTAGGGAAAAATATTAATATTGCCAATACCGTATTGATATTTATTAATCCCGTTCTGAGCTTTTTGATCAGTGAAAGTGTTCGCCAGGTTGAGGGTGGTGAAAACACTTTACTTCCTATGGAGATGGTTCACCATTGAAAAAATATCAACAATATTGATTGATATCACCAAAGAACTCCATCGAAAGCAATGTAAAGTGTACCGGTTTTAGCGCATCAGTATTTATTAATATCGATCTTTTTCTATATCATTACATTTTATTCATCCCTATATAAATTGGCTGAATTTGAAAATTCAGTGAACACAAAATAACTGTGAAAATGCAGCAAATATCTGCAAAACAGATAGAATAGAGGCAAATAGGTCGATATGTTTTCTATGATGCTTTATTCAGTAAGGTGCGTGGCCTAAAGCCCTATTTGTAAAGCTTAATATCATAATTTCTAGAAACAGTTTAGAATTTTTCAGAAGCTGAAGGGGGTAATTCATCAAGCAGCGAAGTGAGCTACGATGCGTTCGGCTCACTTCGCTAATAGTAGTATGCGCATGCTGATGTCCTGTACGCAGACATCAGCATGCGCATTAAAGGGATTCCTGTCTCGGCGAGAGCAAAAGAGTTGCCTCGCCGAGACGGGAATCCCTTTAATGCGCATGCTGATGTCCGCGTACAAAACATCAGCATGCGCATACTACTATTAGCAAAGTCAGCCGAACGCATCGTAGTTCACTTCGCTGATTGATGAATTACCCCCTGAATCTAAAATAGCTATAAATGAATTTAAGGGATATTCATTTTTTTGCTGTTCCATTTTCCCCAGCTTCACAACTTTTTAGTAATCTCTATAAAGTGTAATATGGAGAAGATATACTTTAGCTGCTACATGTATCTAGGTTACAAAATATCTACACAGAGTAGAACCTTGTGTTGCAATGCTTAAATCAATTGCCGTTTTATTTTTACAGAATCCTGCAACATTTTAATACAACTGCTGAAGATTACACTGTCATCTTTACTTCAGGAAGTACAGCATCACTGAAGTTAGTAGCAGAGGCATTTCCATGGGAACAGAATTGTTTTGATCACACCAACATGTGGAGCTCCTTTTGTTACCTAACTGACAATCACACCTCTGTTGTTGGAATAAGAGAAATAACAAAAACCTTCAATGTATCTGTGATCCCTGTTAAACCAGAAGATATTATTCTTTCAAAGGACTCAACATCAGGAAGCCACCACCACTGTGAATGTCACACAACACCTCATCTCTTTTGTTATCCAGCCCAAAGCAATTTTTCAGGGACAAAATATCCAATGTCCTGGATAGAAAATACTAAAAATGGAAAACTATCACCAATGGTAACACCAGGGCACTGGTTTGTTTTACTGGATGCTGCTTCTTATGTCTGTACATCACCATTAGACCTGTCACTTTATCGACCAGATTTTGTTCCCATTTCATTTTATAAAATATTTGGCTTTCCAACTGGCTTAGGTGCTTTGATTGTATCAAACCAAGTCTCCCAATTTCTAAAAAAGCAATATTTTGGAGGAGGAACAGCAGCAGCTTATCTTTCAGGAGAGGATTTCTTTGTTCCAAGAGAATCCATATCTGACAGGTAATATCCATTTAAACTTTACTGTCTTGTTCAACTTTAATTTAAAAAAAAAAAAAAGTATTCTAAACACTGAACTAAAGTGCTTTAAACTGCGATGACAATACTAATCACTGCCTTCTACATGTGCTATTTTCATGAATGCCATGATATATGTTCTAATTAACTTGCCTGTGAATAGGAGAAAGAAACCGAAATGTACAACATGTCATACAGACAAATAACAATAAAGAAAAACCCAACCAGAAAATATATAAAAATGACAATGTTATTGTTTCCGAACATAAGCTGAAAAATACAGCAGCTTCTCTGCTGCATCTATCTTCACATTATTAAAAAAAAAAGAGGCAAAACTGTAAAATACAATACAAAAAAATGGGAAAATCAAATCCAGTAACTTGGAAAAATCACATAAAATGAAAAAATGGATATCTATCCCCATAGTCTACGAACATTAAAAATCAATAGCAGCACGAAGTACATCTGTACCATACGGAATAAAATGAGGCACAAAAGCATCACAGCTAATAATAAACAATAGAGGATTGAAAGATGTCCTGTTTTGCTCTGGCTATATACCAGAATGCATCCCTTTGTCAGCCTTCAGTTAACTATAATAACTGGAAAAGGAGGAGTTCAGAAACTATGTACTGTATAGGTCAGTGGCAGAGGCTAAATCAGATTCTTTTTTTTTCTATATTGGAGGTAACGTAAGGAAAGATTACATACTGTATAAAGGCCAGCGCAATGTACTGAGTAGATTGAAAAGACAAAACAAAATATTATAAAATACAATGTAAATGAAACCAGGAAATAAAAATGATTCTTTATAATCTTTAAACAAAGTTTAATCATTAATGCAGTCATATGTATTCCTGATACATTTAGATACATTTGGTTATGATGTAATTGGGCACTTATTTAATATTATGCCTTTTTACCCATTTAATAGATTACCTATTTTGGGAAAATATACAACATTTTTAGAATAGTGTATATTCATTTTATTTTCCTTTTGGTTGTTTATTACATCCAGGCCTAGATTAGATACGGAAAACATTATCTGCATATTTGCATTTATTAATAGAAGTCAGAGGTGGCCCTAGCCCTATTGGCGCCCTAGGCAACGCCCCCGTCCCGCGCCGCCCTCCCTGCCCCACACCGCCTCCACTCACCTCCAACACCGCCGTCCAGCCGCGGCTCAACTTTAGATGTCCCAAATGGCAGATTAATATGTGATATTCTGAAATCTCAACTGGGCACAATAAATAGGAAACCTTATTTTAATTCAGTCTGCAAAAATACATTGCCTATTGGGACAGCAACAGCATTCCTTCATCAGACAATTTTTTTTTCAAATTTGTAGGTTGTTGCATAAGCATAAACAAGCTAGTGCTCTCCATTCAGTGAACTTACCTTTAAAGTAGCCCTGATTGTTGTACTGTTAGACGTTTAGCATTTTTAATAAAGACCAGGGGTTTTGGCCCATTGTTCGTGCATGGATTTGACTCCAGCTTGTTTACTTTCTAATGGTCCTTGAAAGACTGACCTGGGCTGACAGGTGTAACAGTAACATGTTTTCCTTCCAGAGGGGAGTAGTTACAGAGATGTCAGTGTGTGCATGACTGAGGCTGGCATAAAACATAGTTCTGTTTTTTTTTTACTAGCCATAGTTCGGAAAGGGTCTTCCTTTCCTATAAAGGGCAGAATGTTAAGCAGGAGGGTGTGGTAGGCAGCTGGAAATGACTATGGATGCTACAATTAGCAGCTGGGATTTTAAGATCTGTGATTGGCATTGTAGAGAGGGAGATGGTTTAATTAGAGGTATGAGATAAGGTGTTTTGCTATTGCAGATAAAAATATATTCTGTTAAATGACTTGCTGTGTCTGAACTTCTTCATAATTCTATGTTTCTGAATGGTATCTTGGAAATATTTAAAGCTGATGCTCTGTTTTGTGGCTTTAGCTTAGTCTTTTTTTTTCCTGATGTAGTTTTGCCTTGTTTGAGTTACATCAAACTAATTTTCAGTACGCATGACACATCATATACAATTTAATTTTCTGTGTCAATTGACAAGACATATTTATGCTGCAGAAATATGATTGTAATTATTATTTGTATATCAAGGGGAAATATAAAGTCCCAGGGTGCTGACAAAAGACGTGGGGCTGGCAGTTTTCCTGGTGGGCCCCAAGCATACCAGTCTGACACTGGAGCCCTCTCACTCAAGGCCAGGGCCTCACAACTCATTTTGCCCAGGGCTCCAGTATAAAACTATACCTGCTCCTTACCTTATTATGGGTACCACATCATCAATTAGTTTGTTAGAATTAAGCAAAGTCTGGAGATACTACTGATTTGAATGAAGCTGATATTTTATGCAGAAGCAAGAAAGATGGAGTTTCATACAATGGAAAACTACATTGCACACTGCAAGAAGTATTTCAAATACTAATACCCAAATGCGTGAGAATCACAGTTAAAGCAACTGCACCTTGTAACATTTTAGAACTACTGTACATACTGTATTAACCATCTACTTGAAATAACAATGGATGGTGCTGCTTCTCCATAAAGCATTTGTAATGAAAACAACATCAGTACTGATGTAGATTCCTCTTTTACTGAAGCCATTATGTATGAAGCAGTGATTGCAGTGTTTTTTTTTTCAAATGTTTTTTCATGTAGAGTAGATGATGGGAATATACTGTATATGAACATTTTTGGACATGGTGGTTTGATATTGTTAATAAATAGTTGCAGTATTGCATGTATTTGGTGAATTCCATTATTCTGTTGTTTTTTTTTAAATTCATTTAAAAGTTGTGTATTGTACATTATGCTTGATGTTATGCAAGGTATTTTATTTAAAACATGGTTTGTTTTATTATAGCACGATAAATTGTATGTGTCACCATTCAGCTGTGTTCCCAATTTACTTCATTTATATGAGAAATCTGCTTTATCTCCATTGTAATAGACAGCTCTAGTTCTTCAGAGAGCAGCTTGGAAGCTTAGGAGTTGATCCATTTCAGTACTTGACACTAAAAAGACAGCCAAGTCTGTAGAGGATAATCTTATCTCTTATCTTTCTGATAGTGTTTGCTGTAACCACTCAATGAAAACAGCTTAAAATGAAATAAATTGCACTTTGTGCCAATGAGTTTATATAAATGAAAACTGTTTATGTATTTTAGAAATTATTAGGTCCCCTTGGCTAAAGGTGAATACTGATGTATAAACATCACACCTATTTTTATATATATATATATATATATATATATATATATATATATATATATATATCTGGTGTACACACATTCAAATTCATTTTTAGTGATAGGAAAAGGGTGCAGCGTCCTTTACCAGAAGCTGCTGTCAAGACTTTGGGACTCTTGACAAAAATTAAAATAGTCGCGTAGAGCTATGAATTCACTTTTATTCATCACTTTCCCATGTTCACTTATTGACTAAACTCTGCAAAGTGGTGAATACGCTACTAATTCTGGCATCTATGATAGTCACAAACTTATGGAGCTCTTCCTATTACTCTGCATGCATGTGCACAGGTACTGCGACTGTTGAATAAGACGCGGATTGGTGCAAAGGTGTGAATGTGACTAGTGTACTACCCTGAATTCACCTGTTTAAGGTCGCCATTTCAAACTGAGAACTGGGGAGTTGATGGTAGGGCTACAGTGTTGCGTAAAGCAACTATTTCTTCAAAAGTTAAAATGGCGACTGTGACTAAGTGACAACATGACCTAGGCACATAGGAATATTCACAGAATACAGTTAGTGGGACAGTGTGAGACTGATGTCACTACCCTTCACTTGTTGAATTTGCCTCTCTTCTCATCCTACTTCTATTCAATTGACTACACCACACTACGCATCCTACAGCGATCACCACTGTCCTCCTGTTAAACAAGTGTATTCTCCACATAGTAGTGAGAAGTGAATTTGTGACTATTTGGGCAATGTGAATTTAATTGTAGAAAAGTGAATTTGTCCGGTTGAATTTGGACTTTAATGTGGCCCATTATCTATATTTGTGTGTATTAT
>WMED01025655.1:0-10975 GCA_019650415.1 Pipa parva
AGCAGAGACAAGTAGAGTATAGGTGATACCTTTTATTGGCTAACGGAATAGATGGTAAATCATCTGCCTGATAAAGATAGCTAAGTAGTGTGGAAAGCTTGCATTTACCATCTATTCAGTTAGCCAATAAAAGGTATCACCTATACTCTCGTCTTTGATTTTATTACCTAAAGTCATTCTTTGCTGCCCTCTACTGGGGGAAGATTTTTCTTAGCCTTAGGAAAAGGAACATTTTAGCTAGTACAGGGTGTGGTGCATTTTGATGATGTAGGACACTGAAACTATGAATATGGTGGATCACCTGCTTTTGAGAACTGAATACTGAGAAAGCAGTCCAAAGCAGATACAGAGATACCCCAACAAGGAAAGGGAATTTTCTTGTGTTCTGTTTATTTCACTAAAGATTAAGTTGTGAAAGCATGTGAAAGCATAATGGCCATAGCTGTGATCATAACAACAGGAAAGAAGCAGGTATGCCATAATAAGCCTTAGGACTCACAAATGAACACTTTGGCAAAGGAATGCATCAGCTTGTGTAAACTATGTAAATAAAGTTTCTCTTTTGTTTATTTTTTTTTAATTTTCTTTGTAAAAAGGTGCAGGAAATTTTATTGTAGCAGAATAGTGCTTATCATTAAAGTAGCATAAATAAATCATTTATTATTGCTGTGTGTAGACTGACTAATTTATTAGACTTTTCAGGAATTGTGCGCAGAAACAAATGCACAATTGTGGCAAAAAAAAAAAAAATTGTTTAGGGTAGCGATGACAGTTTGCAATTTTTTTCTTAGCTAAGCAAGAAACACAGGTAACTGAGTAACTGAGTTTTGTAAGGTTTACACAACCAAGTAAATAAATATTCTCCTGAAACTTTGATTGGGGTTACTGTTTCATGAATGCGCTATTCTTTACATGTAAAATTAAACCTGCTTCTTTTTCTTCCTGGGGCTTATGTGAAAAATAATATCTTGCAATGAAAACATGACAACTAATACAGGTTTGTTTGCGTACAAAGTAAGTCTGATAGATGCAGCTGCAGTTCTGGGTTTAGACATGCTCATGTAACAGAAGCAAATGCCAAAGCCCCCGGGAGTATTTTCAGCCATCACAGCCCCTTTTGTGTGGAACACATAGAAATCCACTAAAATTTAAACAAAGAAATGTGGCAAATTCTCATAATATTTAAAGGATAACGTATCAAATTACCTGATACATTAACGAGAACACATTCCTGTTCTCTGTTAATTTGTAACAGTGATGTACCAAAGTTCCTTTGCTGTACAAATATTTATACAGTATTTCAGAATGTCTAATCACAGCAAACTAAATGGTAGCTTCACTAAAGAGAAATTATTCATATTTGAACAATTGTACAAAAAAGGTTAATTTTGCAGATTAAAATGTGTCTGTATAATATTGTATATATACTGTATATGCTACTGTATAATAAATGTGGATATACTGAATTGGAAAATGTGTGTAGTTTCCCTTTTGGTGCAGGTGTTTGGTTCTGTTGGCGTTAGAATAGTGTGTTACATATTGCATGAAAGGGGAACTGGCTGATTTAGTATTGTATGATATTCTTTGAGAAGTTGGAGGAAAACTTTGTGTTGTAGTTTTACATTAGATGGAACACTGCAGATCTGTCATTCAGTAAACCAAACCGCACACAATTCTATTCAGCAGAATAAAAACTTTAAGCCAGCTTGTTTGGCCTTCTCAAGGGACCCTAACATGTCACGTTCAGTGTCTTTAATCTCTTGGATTTAAAATTTGTCACCCACTGGTCTTGGCCATTTCTTTAGCCTTCTGACCTCCAGAGCCCGCTCCCAGTGGACGCAAGAGCACACCTCTCACTCCCTGCAGCAACATCAGTGCAAATTTGGATGTATGTTTCTGCATATTCACCTCAGTCTTTTCTTATTTTTTTTTTCTGCAGTTTTCTGTCTTTCTGGGGTTGATTTTCTTCCTGGAGCTGACTGCAGGGATTCTAGCCTTCGTTTTCAAAGACTGGATCAAAGATCAGCTTAATTTCTTTATTAACAACAACGTGAAAGCATATCGTGATGATATAGACCTCCAAAACCTCATTGATTTTGCTCAGGAATATGTAAGTGTGGCTGGTCTAAGAAAAAGTGTATTTTTCCATGAATGTTTTATGCTATCTTGGTGTTGCAGTCGTTCTGCATCTTATGACTATATCTTTTTTAAATATATATGTGGCTGTAGAAATCTGTCCTATTTATGCGGTGTGGTTAGAGCTCCATCTGGTGATAGCTTGAGCAATTTTTCACTAAACGGTGGCTGACTTCTCATAGTCCAGCACTGCATTAATTCTTATGCTCTGCGAGTGGTGAGTGGACCTGCTAAGTATCAGAATTGTCTTGACAGGAAACCAGAACTAAAAGACAAGGTGTCGTTATACGAAACAGCATTTTGTTAATTACTTGATGATATTGGTGGTTAGCTTTTCTCAGATATCTGTTTTCGCCAAATTTTATAATTTAACCCATTTTTTTTTTTTTAATTAAGGGGGTTGTTGTAAGAAAATAAAATATTTGACTATTTGCTGGTATCAACACAAATGTTTTTCTTTTTTGTGGCACAAAAACAGTCATTATTGCTTATTACAAGACTATGTTTAAGGCTATAGGATGTCATAGCAACACTTTTGCTGTGAGATCTCCTAGAGTCACAAAGGGAGCCTGTTCCCACTCAGCCAGTCTAAGCCATTATTTAGGTTTGGAATACCATAAAGGTACCAGTAGGTGAAGCTAAAAAAATGGGAATGCCTCAGATGCATTTGTAGTTAGTATATATTGAATCTGTGCTCCAAAAATTTGGATTTTTAGCTTTAAAAAATTGAGTTTTCTGGGATACTTCATAAATAAGTATTATCTAAAGCAGGGGTCTGAAACCTGTGGCTCTTTTGGTGTCTGCATCTGGCTCTTTGACTGTAACAAGCGGTGCTCACTTGCAAGCACCACTTGTTACAGTCTGCCTGCTAATTGACAATAGATAAAGCCCTCTCAGCGCTTCCGGGTTGCTAGCTAATCAGGTGCCGCTGATGTCACCGCGGCTCTGGATTCAAAAGGGCTGAGCAGAGCCGCACTATATGGCTCTCTCTCAGCCGAAAAGGTTGCAGACCCCTGATCTAAAGCACCATTGTGAGGTCTGCTTAAAGGAACACTCCGGCCAAAATTAAAAAAAAAAAAAAAAAAAGTGTTTATTTATGGTAATTTAAATCTTTTAGTAAATACAATTTATTTTTGATTTTTTTTAAAAAAGTGACATTTCTTACCTATAAAGAAGTGTTGTCCAGCATTTCCGTGTTGCATAACCCCCTCCTCAGACACCGCCGGCGACTCTACTGCGTCCGGTTCAGGCGATCCCTCTGAGGAGCATGTTCCTCTGCAGCCGATCTCCCAGTGAAGCCCCACATCGGCATTTCGAGGAAGTTACATGGGAGAGCATGACGTCATCAATACATCCTCCCTGAATTACGTTATGTTCTCCCATGTGACTATTAGGAAATGTTGATGCGGGGCTTTACTGGGAGAGCGGCTGCAGAGTGACTCGCTCCTCAGAGGGATCGCCTGAAGCGGACGCCGTAGAGTTGCCAGCGGTGTCTGAAGAGGGGTTATGCAACACAGAAGTGCTGGACAGCACTTCTTTACATGTAAAAAATGTCACTTTTTAAAAAAATTCACAGATAAATTGTATTTCCTAAAAGATTTAAATTACCATATACAGTATAAACACGTGCTTTTTTTTTTTTTTTTTTTTTCAGCCAGAGTGTTCGTTTAACAAACATATACCACATGGCTGCTATCAGTAAAGATAAAAAAGACCTGTTATAAAATGTATGAATTCAGATTCAAATCTAACATTTTAATATGGTTTGTATTTAAAGGAGAATTATAGTAAGTTTTCATACTTACCTGATCTATCTAGCAGCAATACACTAACTATATTTATTTCTGCTAGATCAGCATTCATCCCTTGCTCAGGATCATGAGATGAATACATCACCTCTCCAGCTCACTTCCTAGTTATCTGTGTGATGTGGCTTGTCACATAGAACCAACGTCCTGCCAAAGGTCGCCAAACGTAACCAATTGCACATGCATAGACTGTAAAAAAATGAGCTGCGCATGCATAGTCGGTTAAATTTGGCAAAATTCTGGAGGGGGCAGGTAGTATGTGATGATGATATGTATGATCCATATCACATAGATAACCAGGAAGTGAGCTGGAGCGACAATACATTCATCTCATGATTCTGGGGTGAGGATGATGAGATGAATCCTAATCTAGCAGTAAAGGTGTAAAAGTGTACAGCGGATAGATCGATAAGTTAAGTATGAAAACGTACTATAGTTTTCTTTTAAATAACTGCCATGCCAATCCAAATGGGAGGTTTTTTATTTTTGATATTACTTTTAATTTTGAAAAGACTTGGGGGCTTTTAAGTACCTTCGTGAATGTTGATGATACATATTTACAGAGAAGTAATGCACGTCCTTGTGTTATAGATTATTTTGATCTTTTGACAAACTGCTTGCTACTTGCACTGTATTGTTATTTTAATAAACATAGCAAAGAAACCGCATATCGTCTCCCACTCTTTGCTCAATTCAAATCTGCAGCTAAATACAGCAAAGTATATTCTGTGCTCATATATTTTTCTTAGAGTCGATTACTGTATTGTTGCGGTACTTTAGTCCCTGTGTGCCATTCTTTGTCTAGTTTGTGTATAGTATATATTGTACAGATCTTATTGTCTGCTATAGTGTAATTCAAACCATAGGAATAACTGGTATCTCATATAAAACACAATTTATGATTTAACCATAATGTTGAAGACCCTGATTCGAATCCCAGTCTTAGTGGATTGTGGCTCTGCAAAGCGTTTATTCACTTACTGATTGGATTAACTGAGTAAGTTACTTTGTATTGACTTAGCACACAGGTCTCTCACAGACCTTTCCATATCAGTCTGCTAGCACTCATTGTCTGAAAAACCAGCTCATTGTAGAATTCAAGCCTGTTTACAGGCAGAACATTGTTTGGCAGTCAACCTAACCTCAATAATAATGTACAACCACTGCTCTATCCTATGACAGAAATGGATCTCCCCATGTACTGATTTTTATCATCTACATTTTATTTTTACAAGTTATTTTTTTTTACATTTTGTATTGCTTGTTTGCATCTAAGAAAAGAGGAAACAAAAAGCCCTTATTAACTGACTTTTTGACTTTATATTTTGTCTCACATTTTCCCTTGTATGTTTGTGCACTTATATTTTTAATTACCAGGCTCCTTGAAGATTCAATAGTTAATATAACCTGTTTATTTTCTCCTTCCAGTGGTCCTGCTGTGGTGCACATGGGCCCAATGACTGGAACCTCAACATATACTTTAACTGTACAGACTCCAACCCAAGCAGGGAGCGCTGTGGGGTGCCTTTCTCCTGCTGTGTGAAGGACCCTGCGGTAAGACATCTAAATTAGCTTGTCTGAGGGAAAGTGAGCATATGGTCTAATTACTGTGGAATTGAGATATATATAGATATAATTCACACACGGTACTGCGCAAACCTTTGAGAACACCCTTTATTTAATCTGTTGTCGATGCTACTAAACACAAGTTTTATATTCTTCAGTGGGGAAAAAAAGAAAACATACATTTAAGAGAACATTGCACAAAATAAATAATATCAAGTACAGTGATTACCATGTCCACCCTTTGCATATATTTCATGTTCTTTTCTGAAAGCTTGTGCAGTGTTTTATTTCTTGTAACACTTTCAAGGTACAGAATTAAAATTTGTGTGTGTTTTATGCTTCTCCTAATTCAAGCAATGCCAAACATATATTCCATGACTTTCAAGTCTTGGGTCTCAGATGACCATTTCATTGTTCTAAGAACACAGTTTCCTTACACCGTTGCCTTATTTGTTGGATAAAGCAGTACATGTTTGCGTTCACGGTATTGAAGTAGCAAAATGTTCTTGTCCTAATTTTCCTAGAGGGTATTCCAAAATGTGGAAATATGTGTTTGCGCTATCCTTAGCTTTACATCAAAAACAATTCACCAAGTCCAGATGTTGTACATCCTAGACACATTATAATCTACCATTTTTGACTTATTGTTAAAGACAGGACCTTAAGAGCTTGTTGTAGCTTTAGCGTCATTCCTTCCTGCTTCTGTTACTTCCAAAGAGGGGGTTATTTATTACAGGGTGAACTGTCACGTAATTGCCTGAATTTGTATCCTTTCGTAACTACTCCAATCCCGCTTATTTAACAAACTCTGCGATGTGACAAATTTGCGACCAGTTGGGACTCTGACTCTTACAACAGTCTCAGACTTGCGGAGCTGTTTGCATCAATTTTCCTGCACGTGCACAGGTAATTTGGCTATTTAGCATGTGACGGCATCTGTATAAGGAGCGGATTCTGCAAGGAGTACTGCTCTAAATTAATCTGTTTACCTCCGCCAGATCAGAGTGGCAAATTGGCGGGTTGACGACAGGGCTCCAGTGTTGTGTAAGACTACTATTCATTCAAAAGTAGCAATGGCGACTGCGACTAAATTAGTCTACTACTAAACATGAACTAGGCTCAAGGTGACATAAAAATAAGTATTCTTCACTTATATACAGTTAGTGGGATATGATGAGACTGAGGTTACTGCCCCTCACTTGTTGAATTCGCCTCACTCTACATGACTTCTTATCCCACTATTGTCCGACTGACTACACCACACTACGCCTGCGACTATGTTTGACGCTGTCTGTTGCTCCATGAATAAGGAGAAGTGAATTTGTGTCTTCCTGATTGGAGTGACGTGAACAGACGCAAAGTCACTCTGCAAGGTAAATTCACACTTTAATGAATAACCCCCCTTAGGCTCCACAGTCCATAAAACTTTACACTACATTTCAGATGTCCAGTTTCATTGTCATAGTGCACATTATATTTCATCTTTTATATTTCCTTTTCTCAGTAACAGCTTCACTGTCTATCAGACCCAAAGTGTTATATTGTCTTCTTACAGTGGAGCGATAGACAGAAAAAATACATACTTTTTCACTCCTGAATCAGGAGTGCAACTTTAATTTACCCTATGTCAGACAGATGAAAGCTTGTTTATTTGATGCTGACCATTGTGGTAGTCTGACGGTTCTTGCACTGTTATTCAATTATTTAGAGACCTAAATTTACAAACTCTTCTGCAAGTCTCAGAAGCTTCAAAATGTTATTTTGTTCCTTTTTGAACCAGACCCTCCTCAATAAGCATTGGTTGGGCAGCTCAGTCCTTATGTGATTTCTGTGTACAGCCTTGTGTAATTAGTTTTAGTGTGTCATGGATGGAAGTTGAACCAAGAAAAGTTTTATTTAATCTCATGTCAAAGCTTTCAATATTTTGTTTGCTTTTCTTTTGATCAACAAACTAAACCATTTATTCTTTATTTTTTCTTATTCTTATAATAGGTTAAAGTTGATGCTTTTATTAAAATGCTACTACCACTACTATGCAACTGCAAGCTTAAAAAATAAAACTTTTTTCCTGCTCTGCATTGATTTGCTAAATTCTTGTCCATCATAAACAGAACGTCCTCTCTGACTACTGTTTACCTATATGCAGCTATTGGTTGTTGTCTGGTTTTAGCCCAGGTTATATGTTAAATTTTTCCTGACACAGCAAGTTCAAATTCTCCATCTTGAGTTTTATTGATAAAGCAGGTTTGTGTTCAAAGTGGTATCAAATTAACCCTCCCAATTTTCTCATAAATTCCTCCACAGGAAGATGTTCCCAACACACAGTGTGGATATGATGTACGACTTAAGGTGGTAAGTAGTAACATAGTAATGATTTTAAATAACAAAGTTGCTGGTCTTTAAATGTAAAACTGTGACAATACATAAACCTTTAAATATGCACTGCGCATTCCCCAGTGGGGACGCATATGGAAGGTAACCAAGTCTTGGCTATACCCTAACATCCAAATGGTCTTAGATGATAAGATTAACCAATACAGTATTGAAAATAACACCGAGTATAAAAAGCAAATATTCTTCCAAACTAAGCAGGTGAAATACATAATTGGTCATAAATTAAGCATTTTGCTTTTGTAGTATATCCATAATGGCAACCCTTGTCCCACCCATATCACCCTAGAAGTTACAAAAATAACCATACAAACATCTTACTGGATGTTGAAAACTTTCCATTTCCCTGGGGCACAGAGCGCTGCTATTGGTTGTGTGAGTATCTTAACTTAATGGATTGAGCCGTTTGCTGTATTGAAACATGATTGTCAGACTACTGCTGCCGCAAATATTAGGAATGATGCACGTGATGTGCAGCATCATATTTACATCTCAGGACCTTATAGGCAGTGCCTTAGGCTACCCCCATAACTGAACACACCCAAATTTCTGTTGTGTGACTCTTACTTTCATACAAATTGAAATTACAAATTCCAGGGCAAAATAATACCATTCCTTTCTGGACTGAACTCCCTGATTACTGCCCAGTTAGCAGTTGACACCTGGCACCTTGAGAAGAAAGATCTCCTGTCCAATTCTGAGTTTCTCGTTTTTATAAAAATGTTCTCTTTTACAGTTTTGTGAGCTAGCTCAGCCTTTCACAGTTAGATTTAGCATTAGAGTGTTAGAATTTAAAGCTGCCCCCGCTATTTATTGTTCTATATAGACTCTGTACAACTATGCTGCAGTGTTCTACCAGCTTATACAGGGGCTATTGGTAACTGCTATTGCAACCACATTTTGTACGTGTTTTACCACCTTAGAACAGAGAAGTGTGCAGTGAATAGATTAAACATGTTGTGCATTTCCCCCTTATGTAATTCTGATCTGATCTTGTTTTTTAAATCTTGTGCGTATTTAATACTACTGTATTTTACAATATATCAAGTCCATAAAATACCGTTCCTAGCATGTAGAACATTTTTAATGTCATCTATGATAAGTATGAACCTCACCATTTCTTTTAACCTTTTCAATTATGGAGGCCTGTGTATTGCTGATAATGATTTTGTATTAGCAAGAGCTAGAATGATGAGAAAGATCATATATATATATAAAATATTATTTTTTTTTAGTTTGTCCTAACAATTTTTATATCTGATTTAGAATTTATTTATGAAACTTTTGGATAATATTGTTTTAATTGTCCTGTTTTTATATAGATTTCCCTATTTGTACAACCAAAAGTACAATGCATTGACCACTAGATAGAGCTATTTGCAAAGTTCTTTTAAGATGGGACCTCCATCGAGACTCCCAGCAGACCAGTTCAGCACAGTATATTTTGTGATACACATTTATGTGCGGTACTTCTTGTGAGCACAGTGTAATTCTTGCACCTTTTAAAATTTTTGGAAGTTGCTGCATCTGTTTTGTGACCTGTATATAAGTGATCTTGCTGCGTCCGTACACTCAGGAAATTCGCGATGCGTTCTGGTGTGCATGCACTTGTGTTCAGCGCTGGTGTGGCTGGAAGAAGGTAAGTACCATAGGGATTTGTGTTGTGCATTTTTTTTTCTTCAAGTGCAGCGTATATAAACGCCAGTGTGAACCTGGCCTAAATGGTATTGGTTCTTTGTTGCTTTGTTGAAAAGACTTGACACTTGAATAGGGCAATAGTACAATTGTATGCTATGTAAGTACCCAATAAGAACTTGGCATTCCACTGTGGAGTAGCATGTACAAATGTCTTTTGGAGGTGCTTAAAGGAACACTCCAACCGAGATTTATAAAAAAAAAAATTGCATGTTTCTTTATGCTAATTAACATTTTTTAGTAAATACGATTTATTTTTGTTTATTTTTTTTAAAGTGACATTTTTTTTTACCTGTAAAGAAGCGCTGCCAGCACTTCCATGTTGCATAACTCCTCCTCAGACACCGCCGTCGACTCTATGGCATGAGGGACCACCTCATCTGGACGCTGTAGAGTCGCTGTCAGTGTCCGAGGAGGTGGTTATGCAATACAGAAGTGCTGCACAGCACTTCTTTACAGGTAAAAAAAGTCACTTTAAAAAAAAAAAAAATCGTATTTACTAAAATATGTTAATTAGCATAAAGAAACACATGTGTTTTCTTTATTTTCGTCTGGATTGTTCCTTTAACGTGCTTTACATAATGAAGTCAAGTTTCTGTTTGCTAAGTTAATATATTATTCCATGCTATATGCCTGGTTGTGTGTGTTTTCTTGTTTTTTTACTCCTAGGTTTGATTCACACATATTTTGAGAGTGTCAAATGGAACTACATACAGATGAGTATGTGGATAAAAAGAGCATCTTACAGGAGTAATATTTGTGTATGCTTAAAGAGGACCCGTCACCTCAGGATTACTACATATTTTATTAAAGTATGTGACTTTATAATGTAAATCAAGTAATTAGGAACCAAAAAAAGTTTGCATATTTAAAATACACTTACTTCAATCTCAGCCTGATTAGAAAACATGGAAGCTGCCATCTTCATTTTGAAATGTCAGTCAAACACTACAGGAACGCCCCCTAACAAGCAGGCTCTCCTCCCCTGTCTCCAAATCTCATGTGCACGTGCATGTGCAATAGCATGATCAGGCTACACAGCATCATCCACTACACTGTGCACCATCCCCCCACACTGTGCACTGTGGTATGTACTTTAATTTTTATATATGGTCATTTATATCATACCCAATCACTTGCCTTTCATATATAAAACATATTTCACAACCATACAATGTGTTTTTCTTACAAGATAAATCATATAAGAATATATACTGTTCAAAGGAAAAGAAAACAATTGTTGGCAAGTTAAATAAGATTATTTATTTTATTTTGATTTGTTGTAATTTGCACAATCAATAAAAAACAAAAATACAAAAAAAACATATTTCACTTATATTGATATTTGTTTTCAATCAATTTTTTCCCATTCATTTCAC